>JAVJIF010025997.1:40000-72941 GCA_038442645.1 Agave tequilana
TTAAGTATACTTTCTCAAATTCTCTTATGAAGAAATAAGCATCTTCAGATTCTAAGCCATGGAATTTAGGAGTGTGTTGATAAACTGAGGTTTAAGCTCAAAGTTGTGTTCACCAGCCGATGGAAGTTGGATGCAAGATGGAAATGAGGTTCTAATGGGATAGAATCTATCCTTCAAAGATATCAGTTGAGCCATAACCAAATCTGTGTTGGCCTAGTGGCTTTCCACTCTAGTTTTAATGATGATTAACTCATGTAGTTATGTTTACTAATAATCTTGTGATGTTTAGTTTCAGATACTTAATCAAGATATTAGTAGGAGATTAGCTTCAACAAAGGAGTTTTGGAGCTTCTCACATGGTGATTCAAGAGCCCGAGCGATAAAGTCACATCTAGCACTCGTTGGAGTCAAGCTCGGTGGATCACGGTTTTGATCGAGTCGAATTGAAGACAGAGTTCATCAAGAAGACTTCGGTACATAGGTTAGATTATGTTTTTAGATCCATTTGTAAAGACTAGATAGTGTGATATGCTCAAGTTCACAACACACACACACTTGTTTAAGTTTTCATGTTTATTGGTTTTTGGTTTTTGATTTAACCGATCTTAGTTTTTCATGAATAGATAGTATCAATACAGCTTACATGGTTTAATGTATATTAGATTTGTTCTATATACATGTATGCTTCATATCTTAGACAAACTTATTTTGATATGTTTATTCATGTGTTTGGAGTTTTGTATTTTAACAAAACATATTTTCGGGTTAATATCAAAAATATTGATATATATCTTTTCATGTATATTGGAGTATATCCATATACAACATGCTTAAAGTTGTTTCAATATCATATTTTTGTATTTGGATGAGTTTTGGACAAAACAAATTTTCAATTCAAAAATCCAAGTTTTCGAAAATACAGTTTTTGGTTTTTGGTAAAATTTGTAAGTCACAAAAATGGTTCAAAAAGTTTGAAATTTGTGTTAAATTTTTTCACACATGTTTGCATATCAACGTATTATACTGAACTTATTTTTGTGAATTTTTAGAAGATTTTATGGGATTTAATTTGTAATTAAAAACCAAAATTTCAAGTTCTGAAAATCCCCTGCCAGGCTCTGGCGGTCGACCGTTCCGGTTACTGGACCAGGAGCTGGTCGACCGGAACAGTCGACCGGACGTGCATGAGACGTGCACAAAGGCCTTTGGGTTTAGCCGATCAATCGGGCGGTCGATCGACTGAAGTCCCCTTACTCTCGGGTAAGGACGGTCGACCGGTGGTTGGCAACGGTCAAAATTCAACCGTTGGCCAGTCGACCGGATGGTCAAATCTGACCATAATTGCAGCCAACGGCTAGTTTTTTAAAGGGGCTATAAAAACCCCATTTGTGGGCTGTTTTGGCTAGGACTTCAAAGATAAAAAATTCTCCCCTTCTCTAGTGTTTTTACAAGTTTTAAAAAGAGTTTTAGAGATTCAAAGATTTCATCTTCATTGTTTTAAAAGTGTTTTGTTATTTCAAAGAAATTAGTCTTTTGGGAATTGTTTTTGATCTAATAATTCTATATCTTTTTGGAGAGTTTCCCAAGTGATTTTCTTTGTTAAAAACAATTTGTTTTCCACACTTGAGCTTATCATTCTATCCTCTCCATAGGATCTTTGTTTTTGTAGAAAAGAATTGGTTTGTGGTCTTTTGATCACTAAGTTGTAAACCCTCCTACTTTGTGTTATTCCTCTTGTGTAGAGGTTGATTTGTCGAGTGGTGGCTTTATGCCTTAGCCTCTAGTGAGAGGTTGATTGGTTGTATTGGCTTTGTGCCTATCCCTCATTTGTGAGGTTGATATTGGTGGCTTTGTGCCTAGCCTCTAGTGAGAGGTTGTGTTTGTAAAGAGAGGAGTTGTGTACTCCCAGTTGTAGTTACCCCAAATCCTCAGTGGAGGTTCCCTGTGTGGGAGTCCTGTGGGGACAAGTGGATTGGAAATCCTTCTGTGTGAAGGCGGGGACGTAGAGCTGGGTGCTCGAACCTCGAAACAAATCTTGTTGTTTGCGCTTGATCCATTGGCTCTAACTCTCTCTTTTATATTGTGCCTTGCATCATTTATATTGTCATACATTCAATATATGCTTGGCTTGTTTGTGTGTGCCTCATTTGTGCTTAACCACGAGAGCTTCATATAGCGCCTCAACTCTCATTCAGAGGAATCAAAAGGAGTTAGTCCAGAGCCCTTCACCGAGAATTCAGCTACACTCGTTGGTTGCATTAAGTGTATTTGCAATTAAGTTTTAATTTTCGCATTTAGTTCATTAGATTAGCCATACACCATTCACCCCCCTCTAGGTGTACTTTCAATTGGTATCAGAGCCTACGCTCCTGATATTTAGTTTAACCACCTAGGAGTGTGATCTTGATTAGCTAATCTATCATTTGCATTTGCACATTTATATTATTTACACACACTCATGGATTGCTTGTCACCTCCCATGTTTGATGTCTCCAACATTGACATGTGAAAATTTTGGATGTCCATGTACTTAAAAACCCTAGGCTTGCATGTTTTCGTTGCCGCTACCAAGAAATCCTATCTTGGTGATAGCAAGCATATAGAGGCCAATGCACAAGCCCTTGAGGCACTTAGAAGCACGCTAAACAAAAAATATCTTATGTTGGTTTCTAACTGTGATTCCGCCTTTGCAGTGTGGAACACGTTGACCTCCTCCAAGCATCAATTGCCAATCCAAACAAAGGATGAATCTAGTGGAGAATCCGACGATGCATGCTACATGGTCCAAGGGAATGACTCCCTTGAGGTATATTCAGAATCTAAATTAGATTGTGATGATGCTAGTTCTTCTAGTAATGAGTATGTTGATCCAAATGCTTTAAATGAAGAACTATCAATTGTTTGTGAAAAATTGCTTGAAAAATATAATCTTTTGAAAAAGAAGAGTTTTGAACTTAACAAAGAAAATAAGGATTTATGTTCAAAACTAGATTTGATTTTACAAGAGAAGGAAGAGATTTCTAGTGAACGTGACTCACTTAAATCTCAACTAGACCTTGCCCTAAAGAAAAATGAATTTTTAAAAAATAAAAATGATTGTGAAACAATTTTGAAGAAAAATGAATCTTTATCTTCAAAACTTGACTTTATTTTAAAAGAAAATATTTCTTTGAAAAATAAAATTGATTCTATTTCAAAAGATTTAGAAGTTTGCTTAAAGAAAAATGTTTCTTTGAAAAATGATTTAGATGCACATGTTTGCCATGCTAATGTAGAGTCACCATCTAGCTCACAAATTGCATGCCCCACTTTATCTTCAAGTATTAAAAATGATATAAATGTTTTGAAGAAAAGTGTTGATTGTTTGGGCTCCACTTTGAGCCAATGTGCCTTGTACCATACACGTTTGGATTCATTGTTTCGAAAAAAACAAGTTCCATCTTTGCATGCACACAAACCATGGCAAACACATGCTCCTCACGGACACACTTATAACACGATGTATGCTCATGTGTACACATGTACACATTGTGGACGCAAGGGCCACCTTGCTAAATTTTATTATAATCGTATAAATGATTCTAATTTAGCAAACAAGTTTGTTTTGGTTAGGAAAGGTGCTAACCCCCATGGATCCAAAAGAGTTTGGGTACCAAAGACCACCCCTATTGTTTTTGATGTAGGTGTGGGCTCTCGCATGATGTGAGAGTGATGGTGCCTTGAAGTGGATACGTTCCAAGCTTTATGAGGACATTTTGGATGCATCACTTTCAAGGGGAGTTTGGTGGGAGAACCACCTTGCTTTGGAGATATGGAAAGTTGCCCTCATAGGTTTTGGTAACAATCCCTTACTCCCATTTATGTTTACATGCTTATCTTATTGTTAATTTCTAGCATGTCATGTTTATATGTTCATTATGTCATATGCCATGTTTATTAGATTAGCGATATACATGTTTAGTTATTTGAGACACCCATGTTTTATATGGATTTATATTTAATGTTCTCACTTTATTTTTAACTAATGTATATGTCCTACATCTAATGCATGTGCATATACATATTGATCATATGGATGTTTATGAGTTTTGTTTTTAACTTCTATGCTTCATGTTTTGATTACATGATTGGATGTTAGTTTTTATTAAAACTAGGATATATACTTGTACAACTAGTGAGTCACAAATAGACCATTATATGTTTATACTTGAACGCTCATTTGTACTCATTAGATGTACTAGTATAGTCTAGTTTTGATGATTCATACATTTGACTTGTATTCACATTTTCTACATGTTTTTCATGTTTATATGTTTAAGCTTCATGTATATGTCTATTGTGTCCAAACTAATTTTTATACATATACATCCTTGAGCCACTTGCCTTCATGCATATACTTTTGTGGACTCGTTATGTTTGGATATGTATGTATACTTTAGTTTGAACATGACATACATATACCTTGAAGATTAAATCGTTTTGATGATTTTCATGTTTTAAGAAATTTTACATTGAGCTAAATTGACTATTTCATGACTTCGTATTTGACATTATACTTGTACACTCATATTAGATGTTTACTCATGTTTTGTTTTCATGAGACTAGATATGTTTTATCGACCATTGAGTGTTTAGTGATAATGTGATTTACATATTTTTCATGAAATATATTTTTATTTTATTCCTTGTTTGAAGGATTTCATACTAGTTTACAAAATTTTCATATACTTAGTTCGTATTCTTCATTTTGGAAGAGTTTTCAATTATGTTAAACTATTTTTAACCTATTTTTGAAAACCCTTTCCATTTAAGGACGGTTGGTTGGGCGACCATGCCTTATATGCTTATTATTGAAAATCCTTTTAAACATGTGCATGAAATGGGTGGAAAGGTAATATGAGTTATACACTTAATCTTATTGTGTTTTCAATTGGTATCACTATTGACATTCCTTTTGTATACTCATATATATGTTTTATTTGTGCTTACTATATCTCTATATCTTTGAGCACAAATTTTAGTTATGCTAAGCTTGATTTCTTTAATGACTTTTATTTCAATTGACTATGTTTCAATTGGTATTTGATACAAGCTTATGCATCATTTTATTTGGTATTTCATAAAGGGGGGAGAAAAATTTATATTTCACTTTTCAATTGGTTTTATTATTTTACTCCCACACTTTATGTTAAAAAAATGATTTAAAAAGGATATTGATTATTTTTTTGGTATCATATGCTTTTAATGAAAAATTACTTTCAATTGGTACTAATCTTTACAAATTGGTATCAAGATTATCTATAAGTTTACTTAAAATTGGTATGTTTTATTGATATCAAAACTTTTGATTTATTTACTTTCAATTGGTATTTAATTGGTATTTACTTACAATTAGTATCAATTGGTATTTAAATCTATATTTGTTTTATATACCACATTATGTACTTTCAATTATGTATTTTCAATTGTTTGTTTTGTTTTATTAATATCATGTTGCACTAATTTGATATATTTTTTCCTTTCAATTGGTATCAAGGAAGTTTTGTTTTGAGTTCACCCCTTATTGATATTTTTTTTGTTTAAGACAAAAAGGGGAGAATATTGTTTTTCTTTGATCCCTTTGTTGATGATTGACAAAAAGGGGGAGAAGTATTTGAGTTTATATGCATGTTTATTGTTTAGTGATTATCTTTCCAATCGGTATTAAGAATTTTGTTTTATTGATTGGTATATCAAGAGGCCTTGATTGGTATCAAGAGCTTAAGTTTTTTTATTGAATTGATTGGTACCAAGAGCTTAAGTTTTTTTATTGAAATTTTTATTGGTATCAAGAGCTTAAGAACATGTTTATTTTAAAAAGGAAAAGGAATTTATTTTAAAAGTTTGGTATCAAGAGCATGTTTATTTCATGTTTAATATTAAGAGCATGTTCATTTCATTGTTTTTATGCATGTTGATGCATATCCATGTTTAAGTAT
This sequence comes from Agave tequilana, assembly GCA_038442645.1. Classification (NCBI taxonomy): domain Eukaryota; kingdom Viridiplantae; phylum Streptophyta; class Magnoliopsida; order Asparagales; family Asparagaceae; genus Agave; species Agave tequilana. The sequence continues at coordinate 45,979 of JAVJIF010025997.1, forward strand.
TCATTGCATATATCTTATTGTTTATTGCTATGCATGAGTTAAGGGGGAGCTTCTTTGAAGCTTAACTTTAATCCATGCATATATAACTCCATGAGTTTTGTCATCATTAAAAAGGGGAGATTGTTGGCCCAGTGGCCTTCCACTCTAGTTTTGATGATGATTAACTCATGTAGTTATGTTTACTAATAATCTTGTGATGTTTAGTTTCAGATACTTAATCAAGATATTAGTAGGTGATTAGCTTCAACAAAGGAGTTTTGGAGCTTCTCACATGGTGATTCAAGAGCCCGAGCGATAAAGTCATATCTAGCACTCGTTGGAGTCAAGCTCGGTGGATCGCGGTTTGGATCGAGTCGGCTTAAAGATGGAGTTCATCAAGAAGACTTCGGTACATAGTTTAGATTATGTTTTTAGATCCATTTGTAAAGACTAGATAGTGTGATATGCTCAAGTTCACAACACACACTTGTTTAAGTTTTCATGTTTATTGGTTTTCGGTTTTTGGTTTAACCGATCTTAATTTTTCATGAATAGATAGTATCAATACAAGTTTACATGGCTTAATGTATATTAGATTTGTTCTATATACATGTATGCTTCATATCTTATACAAACTTATTTTGATATGCCTATTCATGTGTTTGGAGTTTTGTATTTTAACAAAACATAATTTTGGATTTAATATCAAAAACATTGATATATATCTTTTCATGTATATTGGAGTATATCCATATACAACATGCTTAAAGTTGTTTCAATATCTTGTTTTTGTATTTGGATGAGTTTTGGACAAATCGAATTTTCAATTCAAAAATCCAAGTTTTAGAAAATACAGTTTTTGGTTTTTGGCAAAATTTGTGAGTCACAAAAATGGTTCAAAAAGTTTGAAATTTGTGTTAAAATTTCACACATGTTTGCATATCAATGTATTATACTGAACTTATTTTTGTGGATTTTTAGAAGATTTTATGGGATTTAATTTGTAATTAAAAACCAAAATTTCAAGTTCTGAAAATCCCCTGCCAGGCTCTGGCGGTCGACCGTTTCGGTCGACCGGACCAGGAGCCGGTCGACCGGAACAGTCGACCGGACGTGCACGAGACGTGCACAAAGGCCATTGGGTTTAGCCGGTCGACCGGGCGATCAACCGACTGAAGTCCCCTAACTCTCGGGTAAGGGCGGTCGACCGGTCGGTCGACCGGTGGTTGGCAACGGTCAAAATTCGGTCGACTGGCCGGTCGACCGGATGGTCAAATCTGACCATAATTGCAGCCAACGGCTAGTTTTTTAAAGGGGCTATAACAACCCCATTTGTGGTTTGTTTTGGTTAAGACTTCCAAGAGCAAAAATTCTCCCCTTCTCTAGTGTTTTTACAAGTTTTAAAAAGAGTTTTAGAGATTCAAAGATTTTTCATCTTCATTGTTTTAAAATTGTTTTGTTATTTCAAAGAAAATAGTCTTTTGGGAATTGTTTTTGATCTAATAATTCTATATCTTTTTGGAGAGTTTCCCAAGTGATTTTCTTTGTTAAAAACACTTTGTTTTCCACACTTGAGCTTATCATTCTATCCTCTCTATAGGATCTTTGTTTTTGTAGAAAAGAATTGGTTTGTGGTCTTTTGATCACTAAGTTGTAAACCCTCCTACTTTGTGTTATTCCTCTTGTGTAGAGGTTGATTTGTGGAGTGGTGGCTTTGTGCCGTAGCCTCTAGTGAGAGTTAATTGGTTGTATTGGCTTTGTACCTATCTCTCATTTGTGAGGTTGATATTGGTGGCTTTGTGCCTAGCCTCTAGTGAGAGGTTGTGTTTGTAAAGAGAGGAGTTGTGTACTCTCAGTTGTAGTTGCCCCAAATCCTCAGTGGAGGTTCCCTATGTGGGAGTCCTGTGTGGACAAGTGGATTGGAAATCCTTCTATGTGAAAGCGGGGACGTAGAGCTGGGTGCTCGAACCTCGAAACAAATCTTATTGTTTGGCTTGATCCATTGACTCTAACTCTCTCTTTTATATTGTGCCTTACATCATTTATATTGTCATACATTCATTATATGCTTGGCTAGTTTGTGTGTGCCTCACTTGTGCTTAACCACGAGAGTTTCATATAGTGCCTCAACTCTTATTCAGAGGAATCAAGAGGAGTTAGTCCAGAGCCCTTCACCGGGAATTCGGCTACACTCGTTGGTTGCATTAAGTGTATTTGCAATTAAGTTTTAATTAGCCGTACACCTATTCACCCCCCTCTAGGTGTACTTTCAATCTGGTCTTGGTTCGAACTTGGGTGGTGATGTGTTTCTAGTTAACCTAGATGAATTAGTGTCTCTTGACCATATTTTCATGCACAAACACTATCACAAATAAGTTCACAAACAGTCAACAAGAAAAAACAATCAAGCCTATTTTACGGTAACCTTGACCTAGACAACTCTTAACTGGTTGATTGTCTACAGGAGGTATAATGCAGACTTTGACCACAAGCTAATCAGCCAGTTCAGGGCAAGACTGGTAGGAGGTATCCGCACAAAAGCGAGGGGCCTAATTAAGCCAAACCAGCAGCCTTCGGGTTTCGCCCCTCAATCCCTATCCTTACACACAGATTTGGCAGGAGACAAATTCTAACACCTTCCCCCTTAGGATAATCTCCTAATGAGTTCGAGATGTCCCTAAGGCCGATGTCTATCAGATTTTAAGTTAGGCTTAGGTTGTGCGTGCTTAGAGATAGTTTATGGGCTAAGTAAGGCTAATGATTTCCCTACCATATCTTAATTTGGGTTTTGCCCTTAAAATTGATTGTGCAAAGTATGCAACATATAGAAAAGTAACATTCACAAGCAAGTATCACCCAAGAATGTTTCCTAAACTATATGCTATGCATACGTACCTTGTCTCCAGCTATCTTCAACGGTAATTGTAAAAGAAACGTAATTAGACAATTGCCTAGAATGCAAGTCTAAATGTTTTTAAGAAATTGACAATCAATCAGATTAATGTTAGATTAAAAACAGGGAGTGTGAATATTAGATATAGCAGAAATAATACGCAAAAACTGTATTTTTATAAAATGATATGTCCTATAAAAAAGAGTTTTTAGTAGTCCAAAAATTTTAAGGTTTTACGCTGCAATTTCTTAAAATTTTGTTTCCTACTTTCTAGAGCAGGGGCACAGAATAGCAAGTCTTCTCTTGTAAAGCTTGAGTGCTAAATCTGACTTCTAGATGGCCCTGAAATAAGACACAAAACTTGTTAGAAAATAGTTACACCGTTCCCTCCCCAGCAATGACGCCAAAAATTTGATTGAAAGTGAAAGCAGTGAGAGTTACCATCTAGCTTTGGGCTAATGGGTCTCCACGAGGAGGAATGCGATGAAAGATTTTCGATGCTTTTTTTGTTTAAAAAGCAAAGAATGATGTCAGTGTTTTTTATGTTGAAAAGAGAATGGAGATTAAGGAAGTGATTAAAAGAAAAATTGAAAACTTAGAGAAGGCTTTGAAAAAGATGATTTTAAAAAGGGTTAAAGATTGATTTGTTGTTTTTAGTATATGATAAAGATCTGGGCTCATTATCTTACTACTCAACGATATGTTCTTCTCTTAAACTTCTCAGTGCCTCAACTTGATCATAGACAAAAACTTAAGCTTGAATTTTGAAAGATTTAAGGAAAGCAAATAAGATTGTTTGGAAAAGTTAACTCTTTTTCTTAAGAATTCATTTTGAACTGAATGTTAAATCATCAAGTTATCCTTCAAGTATGAAATAAAAACAAGTTTAATTGATGTTTTAAAAAAATAGAAGTTTAGAAATCCAAACCCATCCTCAAGAATACTTTCAAAGAAGAAAGTCTTAGTTTAAGGCATACATATGATTCCGTTGAGTTCTTTACATCAAAATCATTCAAAACAAGAGAGGGATCGGAGAGAGATGATAGTGAGCCCAGAGAAACAAATGTAGCTACTCATAATTAAGGTAAAGTAAGACATGTAAATGAAATGAAACATACCCGTTGTTGACACTCAAAAAAGATGGAACTCTCGCATTCATCTTCAGCCGGTCTGAACACTGTCTGACTTATCGACATCTACAAAAGATAAGTCGAAGAGCTGATGACCAGAGATGAGGCAGAAACATTGACATTACTAATCCAGTAAAGCAAATAGTAAGCCAAAGTTACGTTTGAAGAGACCCAAACAGGCCGAAGACGCTATACTTAGCCTGGTATAATCCCAAGATAAGCTTCATAACTCCGCTATGAGCTGAGTCTCAGCTTCGCACGAGGCTCTGAAGGCAACTTCGCCTGAAACTATGAACTAAGTCTTAGCTTTGCATAATCTAGCTTCGCCTAAGCTAGTTTCGTAGGATTCAGCTCCGCATGATCTAACTTCGCGTGATCTAGCTCCGCAATGAGCTTTGCCAGGTCATCAAATTGACCGTTTCAAAATCCCACGAGGGATTAATGGGTGAACCCCACTAATTTAGTGAGATTAATGCCACTTTAAGTGGGCGGTTATACCCGCCCACTTCGCCCCTGATTGCACACATTTATTGCATTATTCTTTATTACATTCCACATTTGTCATGTAATAAATCTGCTAAATTTCTTGCCTTAATGTTTATTTTTCAGAAGATAATCATGAGGAAAAATAGGATAAAATCAAATAAATATTAGTTAAATTCAAATTTAATTAGATCTATTTGGTTAGAGGAGGATGACCCCAAATTAACTTAGTTAAATTCAGTTTTTGGTGAATCAGTCGGTTAAAGGTAAAGATCAACTGAGGAAAACATCAAATACAGAGTCCAAATCAAAGGGATAAATGGATAGAGAGAAGATCAACTGATGAGATGAAGCAATTCTGACTCAGATTCTGGCTGGATATATTTTAGTATTTGAATCATAAATTTCGATACAAGAACTCAAATCTGATGATTCAAGATGATCTAAAAAGAGGACTTCAAGCGCTACAGCTCTCAAGTTGATCATTATTTCTAATTCTGTCATTTGTAAGTTATATTTAGCAATCAATACGCCAATAAGCTGCAGAGTAAAACTGAATATCCACATCAAATCAAGTTTGGAGATAAGGTATGATTCAAATTCAGAAATAATCAGCTTCTCTTATCTTCATACTCCTCTACCCTCTGTATTTCTCCTATAAATACCTGCAATCTCAAAGGCAAAAGGAGGACGACCAAGCAGAGATAGATTTTAGGCCAGTTTTCATTCTTTTTAGTGTAAGTTTTTATTTTTTTTTATATAATTTTTATTTCTTTATAAGCATAGGTTAGACTGAGATTCATGTAAGTAAGAGAGAGAGGCTTATGTTGAGAGTGACATCAATGTACCCTCCTCCTTTCTTCCATCGTTTCTGCAAGCAATAAAAGGTAACTTTTTTTTATGCTCGTCTTTACATTTGTTTTCTTCTTCTTTCTACTTTTCCTTTTTTGGTTATGATGAGCACCCAAGTGAATCTAGAAGCATCAGTATAGCCATGTTTGTGTGAGTGCCACCGATATTTCATGATGATGTTCTCCTCCTCAAGATTCTGTATCATTTCATTCTTGTACATCTTGATGATGTAATGCGAATGAGAACTGAGCTCAATCTTTTGGGTTATGCGTTGATCTCCTCCGAAGCAAGGTAATTGTGATTTTAGTTTCAGATCATTTAGCAAGATATTACTTGGTGATTGCTTCAACAAGATGAGTTTTGAAGCCTTCACATGGTGATTCCAGAGCCCGAGCATCAAGATCATACCTTACACTCGTTGGAGTCTCGTCGTGGATCACGTTTTGGACCGAGTTGACTTGAAGATGAAGATCGTCAAGAAGACTTAGGTATCCATAGTTTAGTTTAGTGTGTTTTAGATCCATGTGTAAAGCTTAGAATAGTTGATATGCTCAAGTTCACAACACACACAAGTTTTATGTTTTGGAATTGGTTTTCATGAATAGATTGATCAAAACATGTTTAATTGGTTTATGTATAGTAGTTTCATTCTATACATGCATGCTTAACTTTTAAACAACTTATTTTGAATATCCTATTCATGTATTGAAAAATCAAGGTTTGATAAAATACAAGATTTGGTTTTTAATAAAATTTGCAAGACACAAAAAGAGTTCAAATGGTTGATATTTGTCTTGAAATTATTATCACAAGTTTGTATTTCATGTTAGTCTATAATCAAGTCAACACAAACACTAGACAACAAGAATTAATCGTTAAGCAAATAAGTAACTTGCAAATAAAGGAAATCAAATCTCAGAAATTGACAAACGCAAACAAGAGAGATTTATCCTGGTTCGGTCCTTGTGACCTACATCCAGTCCCCAAGTCACCCGCTTGAGATTTTCCTTTAACTTGACTTTGCAACCCAAAATCAATACACCATGCACACCACTTGACAAATCTCCTTCGCCAAATGTGTACACCTTCTCTTCCACCAAGAGAATACCTTCACCTTGTACAACTGCCTCTACAACCAAGAAGCCTCCTGTGTACAATGATTTGCTTTGAGAATTACAATACTTTTCTATAGCCTTGGTACTGAATGTGTATGTGGACAAGGTTCAGTATAGGAAACAAGAACTTCAGAGAATCTTCACAATGGAAATGTCTTTTGGTGAAGAACTGAAGTGAGAAAAAATGTTTTCAGGTTTGCAGATTTTTGGCTTTGGAAAACTGATAAAATCTCTTAGTAATTGGCCTTTGGTATAACTTTCCTATTTATAGCTGAAGACTAGGGTTAGTTAGGGAGTTATAGGAGCAATTCAAATGTTTGAAACGTTGGAAAACGTTGCACAAAAGTCCAACAGTCAGAAACTGTCCAACAGTCAGAACTGCCTATTAGTCGACTTGCCCATAGAGTTAGTCGACTAACCTAGGCAAAATTCCTTCTATTAGTCGACTATGTTTGGCTATTAGTCGACTAGTCAAGAGACGTTGGCCTGACAGTTTTCTGGATAACTACTTCAAGTCGACTGCAACAAACAACTAGTCGACTTGACCAAGGATTAGTCGACTAGGGAACTTGGATTAGTCGACTATAAAAGTCTATTAGTCGACTATATTGACTGTCGGTCGACTAATAATCAAATAGAGAGTTGGGTCAGATTCAGGACACAGTATTAGTCGACTTGGGTTCTGGATTAGTCGACTACATCAAGGATTAGTCGACTTATAATAGACATCAAGTCGACTAATGGACCAATGAAGTGTGTGTTTGTGTCAAGGCTTTTACATGCTACTTTACAATTACAAACCACACTCTATCAACTCTCCTTGGCACATCTTGATCATGTAGAACTCTTGATTCTTCATTTGTTTAGAGCTCCAAATGTCATGCATCGCAAACGTCTTCATCGAAACAGGTTCCAACATTCTCCCCCTTTTTGATGATGATGCTTTGTGTGCACAAGTCCTCCTCTTGCAGAAAATATGTTATATTTTCCTCCCCCTGCAGAAATTGGGTTATAACAAATATGAAAAGACTTTGTTCTCCCCCTGCAACAAATATATTAGTAAATATATATACATATCAACTTTTATAGGTACCTGCAAGATAGACGTTAGATGGTACCAAACATAAAAGATCATATTAACCTTTAGGACTCCAATTCCATTTAGAATTTAGTTTCCACCTGTTATATACACATAGTTGCAAGAATCACATATATCATGAATGTATGATGCAATATATGTATTTTTATCATGAAAATTTAAGTTCTTAGGAATCCATATAAACTTATTTTCTTAGGCTTTCTTTTTACAAAAGAACTACATGGATTACTATAACATGAAGATTTTGCAATAAATCCAATACCATGATTATCATGTGACAATTTCTGAAAAGATAATAAAGCATTCAAATTTTCTTTTCCTTTATTAAATTTAGTCACATTTTGCAAAAGATCTTCATATTTATTTTTGAAAACTAACATGTCTTTATCCAATATAGAAATCCTTTCATTCAAAGACTTAGTTTCCTTTTTCAGAAAATGTTCTCTTTTATAAATTTCTCATTTTCAATTTTCAAAGATGATATGACTTTTTCAAACTCATCTTGTTGTTGAGAATTTATAGATGAACATTGTAATGCATAACATGAATTTTCTTTTAAAAGTTTCTCATTTTCTTTTGACAAAACTTTGTTTTTCAGTTTTTCATTTTTCAGATCAAGAAATAATTCATGGAATGCATCAGAGAGTTCAAAATATGATACCTCATCATCTTCAAGTGCCATGTAACATAGGTTGACACGTTCAGTGGATTCTTCTTCATCAGATGAAGATGAATCACTGTATTCTGATGATGCTTCGTAGTTCTTCTTCTTTTTGAACTTCTTACTCTTGTACTTATCTTTCTTCTTAAGCAAAGGACAATCCATCTTCATATGACCTGGTTTATCACAATTAAAGCATTTGAATTTACCTTACTTTAGAAATTTCCTGAATTTCTTTGAGAGCATTGCCATCTCCTCTTCGTCATCATTGTCTGTGTCGGAAGATGCATGGAAGGCGAGTTCTTTCTTCTTTGAACGGTGTTGTCGTTCGTCCTTCTTCCTTTCTTCTAATTGCACTTCACATGCCATTAGATTACCGATTAGGTTTTCTAATGTCATAGTTGAGAGATCATTCGCCTTTTCAATGGCGGTTGTCTTCTTCTCCCATTCTGGTGTAAGTGCACGAAGGATCTTTCGAACTCTTTCAACTTGGGTGTAGTCCTTTCCAAGGGATGCTAAGGTATTGGTGATGTCAGTGAATCTTGTAACCATCTCGGATATGGTTTCATTCTCCTCCATTTTGAATAACTCAAATCTGTGGACAAGAATAGATATTTTAGATTCCTTAACTTTATTAGTGCCTTCGTGTGTTACCTGAAGAGTATGCCATATTTGATGTGCAGAAGTTGCTGTTGAAACACGGTTGAACTCTTCTTTGGTTAGGGCACAGAATAGAGCATTCATCGCTTTGGCGTCAAGGTTCGCGTTCTTCTTTTGATCTTCACTCCAGCGTTGTAGTTGGTTGTGGGCTTGGTGTACATTGCTTCTACGATGTTCCAAAGGTCGTAGTTGAGCGATTGCAAGTAGATCTTCATTCTACACTTCCAGTAGTTGTAGTTGGTTCCGTCAAATAGCGGTGGACGCTGTGTAGAATGTCCTTCTTTGAATTGGGATGAGGGAAACTCCGTTGCCATCCTTGTTGTTGACTTGTACCCGCTCTGATACCAAATGTTGGTTCAGAGCGTATACGCCAGTTCAGGGTATGAAATGTGAGGCCGGCTCTGATACCAAATGTTAGTCTATAATCAAGTCAACACAAACACTAGACAACAAGAATTAATCGTTAAGCAAATAAGTAACTTGCAAATAAAGGAAATCAAATCTCAGAAATTGACAAACGCAAACAAGAGAGATTTATCCTGGTTCGGTCATTGTGACCTACATCCAGTCCCCAAGCCACCCGCTTGAGATTTTCCTTTAACTTGACTTTGCAACCCAAATTAATACACCATGCACACCACTTGACAAATCCCCTTCGCTAAATGTGTACACCTTCTCTTCCACTAAGAGAACACCTTCTCTTCCACCAAGAGAATACCTTCACCTTGTACAACTGCCTCTACAACCAAGAAGCCTCCTGTGTACAATGATTTGCTTTGAGAATTACAATACTTTTCCTATAGCCTTGGTACTGAATGTGTATGTGGACAAGGTTCAGTATAGGAAATAAGAACTTCAGAGAATCTTCACAATGGAAATGTCTTTTGGTGAAGACTGAAGTGGGAAAAACAGTTTTCAGGTTTGCAGATTTTTGGCTTTGGAAAACTGATAAAATCTCTTAGTAATTGGCCTTTGGTATAACTTCCCTATTTATAGCTGAAGACTAGGGTTAGTTAGGGAGTTATAGGAGCAATTCAAATGTTTAAACGTTGAAAAACGTTGCACAAAAGATCAACAGTCAGAAACTGTCCAACAGTCAGAACTGCCTATTAGTCGACTTGCCCATAGAGTTAGTCGACTAACCTAGGCAAAATTCCTTCTATTAGTCGACTATGTTTGGCTATTAGTCGACTAGTCAAGAGACGTTGGCCTGACAGTTTTCTGGATAACTACTTCAAGTCGACTGCAACAAACAACTAGTCGACTTGACCAAGGATTAGTCGACTATAAAAGTCTATTAGTCGACTATAATGACTGTCGGTCGACTAATAATCAAACAGAGAGTTGGGTCAGGTTCAGGACACAGTATTAGTTGACTTGGGTTCTGGATTAGTCGACTACATCAAGGATTAGTCGACTTATAATAGACATCAAGTCGACTAATGGACCAATGAAGTGTGTGTTTGTGTAAAGGCTTTTACATGCTACTTCACAATTACAAACCACACTCTATCAACTCTCCTTGGCACATCTTGATCATGTAGATCTCTTGATTCTTCATTTGTTTAGAGCTTCAAATGTCATGCATCGCAAACGTCTTCATCGAAACAGGTTCCAACATTTCAATACAAAATGTTAAAACTATTTTTGGGGATTTTTAGAAGAGATAAAAGAATTTTTAACCCCAGTTTCTGACCCAGAACTGTGCTCACAGGCCAGGACGGTCGACCGCAAGATCGACCGAGTCAGGATCCGGTCGACCGGGCGGTCGACCGATGTGCACAGACCTGTGCACGTTTGCTGGCACAGTGGGACGGTCGACCAGGCGATCGACCGGACCAGAGTGCTTTGCTCTCTGTATCTGGGCGGTCGACCGGGTTGCCTAACGGTCATATTTATGACCGTTGGCGGTCGACCGGCCGGTCGACCGCAAGCCTGTCAGGCTGACAGATCAGCCTAACGGCTAGTTTCTTGGGGAGCCTATATATACCCCATTTCTTGGGGGTTTTGCATAAGATTTTTAGAGCCAAAATTTTCAGACATTCTCTACTATTTTAAACAAGTTTTCAAAAGCGTTTTGTGCCAAAAAGATTTATCTTATTTGTTTTAGGTTTTTGAAAAAAATCAAAGAAAATAGTATTTTGGGAGATTTATGTTTGTTCTTCATTTCTATTATCTTCTAGAGTTTTCCCAAGATTATTTCTTTGAGTTTTGTTTTCCAAACACCTTGTTTTTCCACTTGAGCTATATCATTCTATCCTATTCTATTAGGATCTAGTTTTGTGAAAAGAGAGATTGTTTGAGGTTGTTGTAGCCTTCAAGTTGTAAACACCCTTGCTTTTGTTGTATCCCTCTTTGGTAGAGGTTGATCGGGTGATTGGTTTGCTCCCTCTTTGGTAAAGGTTGAGATTGTGGTTTACTCCCTCTTGGTGAGGTGGAGTTGGAGTTGGTTTGTATCCCTCAAGTGTGAGGTGGATTGGTTGTTGTTTGGCTACAGGCCTACCCCTCGGTTGTGAGGTGGTGTTTGAGAGAGGAGTTTGGTACTCCTATTGTTGTAACAAATCCTCCTTGATGGAGGTTCCCTCGGTGGGAGATAGTGGATTGGAAATCCTTCTCGGTGAAGGCGGGGACGTAGAGCTAGGGGCTCAAACTCGAAACATATCCTTGTATTTGTGTTTGATCCATTGACTCTCAACTCTCTCTCTCTCTCTCTTTTATTTGTGCAAAGCATCATTCATTTATTCATATCATATATTTCTTGTGTTTGTGTGCCTCACTTATACTTAACCACAAGAGCTTCATATAGCACCTCAACCCTTATCTAGGGGAATCAAGAGGAGTTAGTCCAGAGCCCTTCACGGGAATTCGGCTACACTTGTTGGTTGTATTAAGTGTGTTGCAAAATAGTTTTTAGCTTCCGCATTTAGTTTCTAGATTAGCATTATCACCTATTCACCCCCTTAGGTGATTTTCAATTGGTATCAGAGCCTACGCTCCTGATACTTAGGCTTAACATCCTAGGAGTGAGATCCTTGTTTGCTAATCTATCATTTGCATTTTGCTTGTTTGCACACATATAGTTTGGACCCATGGACTTCATGACCCCACCTATGTTTAATGCTTCCAACATTGTTGTTTGGAAGACTAAGATGTCCATTTACCTACAAGCCCTAGGATATAAGGTTCACCTTGCCATTACCAAGGAATCCTACCTTAGTGATAACAAGCATATAGAGGCCAATGCACTAGCCCTTGAGGCTATTAGAAGCCGCTTTCAAAAGAAGATCTTATGCATGTTTCTAATCTTGATTCCGCTTTTGCAGTGTGGAACAAGTTAACAACCACCTCCACCTCCAAGCTTCAATTGCCAATCCAACAAGAGGAAGAATCTAGTGGAGAATCTGAGTCTCAATGCTTAATGGTCCAAGGGAATGACTCCCTTGAGGTATACTCAGAAACTCAATTAGATAATGATGATTATGCTAGTTCTCCAAATGAATATGTTGATCCTAATGTTTTAAATGAAGAACTTTCAATTGTGTGTGAAAAATTGTTTGAAAAATATAATCTTTTGAAAAAGAAGCCTAGGCCTTAACAATGAAATAAAAATTTGATTTCTAGACTTGATAAGGTTTTGCAAGAGAAAGTTAAAATTTCTAATGAGAGGGACTCATTGAAATCTCAACTTGAACTTGCTTTAAAAGAAAATGAACTTTTAAAATCTAAAAATGATTGCAATGTTGTTTTGAAGAAAAATGAAAAATTATCTTCAAAAGTTGAACTTGTTTTAAAAGAAAATGACTCTTTGAAAAGTAAGATTGCTTCAATTTCTAAACATTTAGAAATTTGTTTAAAGAAAAATAAATCCTTGAAAAATGATTTAGATTCTCATGTTTGTTATGCTAGGGTAGTTACACCTAGATCACCCCTTGCATGCTCCACTTTATCTTCAAGTGTTAAAAATGATATAAATGTTTTGAAGAAAAGTGTTGATTGTTTGGGCTCCACTTTGAGCCAATGTGTTTTGAGCCATACACGTTTGGAATCCTTGTTTCGAAAGAAACAAGTTTCATCTATTCATGCACACCATACACGACATACACATGCTCCTTACAGACACACCCATCACATGTATGCTCATGTGTACACTTGTACACATTGTGAACGTAAGGGCCACCTTGCTAAATTTTGTTATGATAGAATACATGTTTCAAATTTAGCAAATAAATTTGTTTGGGTTAGGAATGATGCTAACCCCCATGGACCCAAAAGAGTATGAGTACCAAAGACCACCCCTCTTGTCTATGATGTAGGTGTGGGCTCTCACATGACGTGAGAGTAGCGGTACCTTGGAGTGGATGCGTTCCGAGCTTCATCGAAATTATTTGGATGCATCATTTTCAAGGGACGTTTGGTGGGAGGACCACCTTGTTTTGGAGACATGGAGAGTTGCCTCATAGGTTTTGGTAACGGTCTCTAACTCCTAATTATTGTTTACATGCTTTTCATGTTCATTATCTTTAGCATGATTTGATGTTTTTAGATTATTATGAAAATGCCATGTTTATTAGATCATTGACATGCATGTATAGCCTTTGAGACACCCATATTTAATATGAACTATTATTTTTGTGTTCTCACCATTGTTTAGCTATCATGTTTATCATAGCTCTAATAACATATGGATTTATAATCATGTTTATGTTTCTCATGATGATTTTTGTCTTGCTTTATGCTTCATGTTTTGAATAGATGTTTAAATGTTTGTTTTCATTAAGACTAGGTATATATTTATGCATATAGTGGGCCACAAATAAATCTATATATATTTGTGCTTGAATGCTTATTTGTTCCCTTTAGATGTGCTAGTATAGTCTAGTTTTGATGATTCATGCATTTTAAACTCGTATTCCCATTTTTGGATTTGTTTCATATTTTTGTGTTTATATTTAACTTCATGTATATGTCAATTTTATCCAAACTATTGTTTATACATATACATCCTTTTGAGCCACGTGCCTTCATGCATATATCTTTGTGGACTCGTTGTGTTTGGATATGTATGTATACTTTAGTTTGTATAAGACATACATATGCCTTGAAGATTAAATAAGTTTTGATGATTTTCATTTTTTTAAGGAATATTGAGCTTGATTGCATATTTTCATGATGATATGTTTCACATAATACTTGTTCACTCACCTTTTTTAAATGTTTCTCATGATTGTGTTTTTCATGAGTATAATGTGTGCTTCATTGATTTCGAGTGTTTAGTGCCATGTGATTTACATGTATTTCATGAAAAATATTTTTGTTTTATTCCTTGCTTTCGTACTAGTTTAGAAGTTTTTCCATTTAACTAGTTCGGATTCTTCGGTTTGGTAGAGTTTTCAAACATATTATATTTTCAAACCTATTTTTGAAAACCCCTACCTTTCAAGGGTAGTTGGATGGGGATCATGCTCATGTATGCTTTATAGTGAAAATCTTTTTAAACTTGAACATGATTGGGAGGGTAGGTTATATGAGATATACACTTGATATTATTGTTGTTTCAATTGGTATCATTGGATTCTTTCAATTGGTATCAATATTATCATTTTTGTATACTCATATATTTTTATATATGTATGCTTACATTTCGAAGAGTATCAATTTCGATTGGTATTTATTTTTCATACATATATATATCTTGTTTATACTAAGCTTGAGTTTTAATGATCATCATGTTTCAATTGATTAGTTTTCAATTGGTATTCTAATACAAGCTTAGACATTGTTTAATTGATATTTCATAAAGGGGAGAAAATTCGATTTTCATTTTTCAATTGGTATTTGGTTTACCTTTGGTTTTGTATTCCACTCCCTTGCTTTATGAATAAAAATAATAATTTCAATTTGGTATCATATGTTTAAAAAAAAGAATAATACTTTTAATTGGTATCAAATTTGTTTTATTGAGAAAATTCAAAATTTTGTTAAGAATTGTTAAAATGTTTTGATATGATTGCCTATATGCAAGGAGAGCTTAACATCTCTTCTACATATAGATTCATATGAGTGTATCTTATATTGAGGAGCTTGACAACTCTTCTTTATGTAGTACACATGTGTAGGGGGCTTCACATCTCCTCTTATGTATTGCATAGTGTACGTTATGTGAATTAGGGCCTGTCATCCCTCCTTCATGTAATGTATCTATGTAGGGAAGCTTCACATCTTCCTCTTCATGAATGTATATCGCATATACCATTTGTTGATTGATCTATGTTCACTTTTAATTGGTATCAAGATGCTATCTTTGACATATATTTAAATTGATATCTTAATTGATTGTAACCCCTTATTGATATTCTTTTTGTTTTAGACAAAAAGGAGAGAACATTGTTTTTATTTATTTTTGACCCCTTTGTTGATTCTTTGTTTCGAACAAAAAGGGGGAGAAAAATTTATTGTTTTGCTTTTGCTTTTACCCCTTTATTGATGATTGACAAAAAGGGGGTGAATTATTTGAGAGTTTAACATGCATATAAACTCAACATCTTCTCATATATACATGATTGGTACATGTTTTATATATGCATATTTATGTTTTGCATATATTAAGTTTAATTGGTATCTAGAGCATGTTTTGTTTTTGAAAATTTCATTTGGTATAAGAACATGTTTTATTGTTTTGCATGTCTATGCATACATGTTTATGAGCTTTCATTGCATATTTATTATGTTTATTTTCTATGCATGAGTTAAGGGAGAGCTTCTTTGAAGCTTAACTTTAATCCATACATATATAACTCCATGAGTTTTGTCATCATCAAAAAGGGGGAGATTGTTGCCCATAGGCCTTCCGCTCTAGTTTTGATGATGATTAACTCATGTAGTTATGTTTACTAATAATCTTGTGATTTTAGTTTCAGATCATTTAGCAAGATATTAGTTGGTGATTGCTTCAACAAGATGAGTTTTGAAGCCTTCACATGGTGATTTCAGAGCCCGAGCATCAAGATCATACCTTGCACTCGTTGGAGTCTCGCTCGTGGATCACGTTTTGGACCGAGTCGACTTGAAGATGAAGATCGTCAAGAAGACTTAGGTATCCATAGTTTAGTTTAGTGTGTTTTAGATCATGTGTAAAACTTAGAATAGTTGATATGCTCAAGTTCACAACACACACAAGTTTTATGTTTTGAAATTGGTTTCATGAATAGATTGATCAAAACAAGTTTAATTGGTTTATGTATAGTAGTTTCATTCTATACATGCATGCTTAACTTTTAAACAACTTATTTTGACTATCCTATTCATGTATTGAAAAATCAAGGTTTGATAAAATACAAGATTTGGTTTTTGATAAAATTTGCAAGACACAAAAAGAGTTCAAATGGTTGATATTTGTCTTGAAATTATTATCACAAGTTTGTATTTAATACAAAATGTTAAAACTATTTTTGGGGATTTTTAGAAGAGATAAAAGAATTTTTAACCCCAGTTTCTGACCCAGAACTGTGCTGACAGGCCAGGTCGGTCAACCGCAAGATCGACGAGCCAGGATCCGGTCGTCCGGGCGGTCGACCGACGTGCACAGACCCGTGCACATTTGCTGGCACAGTGGGACGGTCGACCGGGCGGTCGACCGGACCAGAGAGCTTTGCTCTCTGTATCTGGGCGGTCGACCGGGCGGTCGACCGGGTTGCCCAACGGTCATATTTATGACCGTTGGCGGTCGACCGGCCGGTCGACCGCAAGCCTGTCAGGCTGACAAATCAGCCTAACGGCTAGTTTCTTGGGGAGCCTATATATACCCCATTTCTTGGGGGTTTTGCATAAGATTTTTAGAGCCAAAATTTTCAGACATTCTCTACTGTTTTAAACAAGTTTTCAAAAGAGTTTTGTGCCAAAAGATTTATCTTATTTGTTTTAGGTTTTTGGAAAAATCAAAGAAAATAGTATTTTGGGAGATTTGTGTTTGTTCTTCATTTCTATTATCTTCTAGAGTTTTCCCAGATTATTTCTTTGAGTTTTATTTTCCAAACACCTTGTTTTTCCACTTGAGCTATATCATTCTATCCTATTCTATTAGGATCTTGTTTTGTGAAAAGAGAGATTGTTTGAGGTTGTTGTAGCCTCCAAGTTATAAACACCCTTGCTTTTGTTGTATCCCTCTTTGGTAGAGGTTGATCGGGTGATTGGTTTGCTCCCTCTTTGGTAGAGGTTGAGATTGTGGTTTACTCCCTCTTGGTGAGGTGGAGTTGGAGTTGGTTTGTATCCCTCAAGTGTGAGGTGGATTGGTTGTTGTTTTGCTACGGGCCTACCCCTCGGTTATGAGGTGGTGTTTGAGAGAGGAGTTTGGTACTCCTATTGTTGTAAAAAATCCTCCTCGGTGGAGGTTCCCTCGGTGGGAGATAGTGGATTGGAAATCCTTCTCGGTGAAGGCGGGGACGTAGAGCTAGGGGCTCGAACCTCGAAACATATCCTTGTGTTTGCGTTTGATCCATTGACTCTCAACTCTCTCTCTTATTTGTGCAAAGCATTATTCATTTATTCATATCATATATTGCTTGTGTTTGTGTGCCTCACTTATACTTAACTACAAGAGCTTCATATAGCACCTCAACCCTTATCTAGGGAATCAAGAGAAGTTAGTCCACGGAGAATTCGGCTACACTTGTTGGTTGTATTAAGTGTGTTGCAAAATAGTTTTTAGCTTCCGCATTTAGTTTCTTGATTAGCATTATCTCCTATTCACCCCCTCTAGGTGATTTTCAAAAACATGGAAGGGTTCCAAGTAAGTCATCAATTAAAGGAGGTAAGCTTTTCTTTTAGGTTTTCTTTCTTTTAATTTTAGTGTAAATTATTAACATCACAATCTTCCAAATCTCTTTCACTCTTTTTCAGTATTTTTTGTACATATCACTTCTATTTTCTCCACCTTTTCATTCTACCACTTTCTCCAAACTCACTTTACCTAATTTTTCTCTTTTTCTTTACAAGAACTAAAATAAGAATTTTATCCATCCTTTGTGTCTTAAAAGAAAACTTACTAAAAAAACTTCTATCGCTAGTCCCTCTTTGTGGATCACGACCCGCATAGGCACTTGCTATCGCGGCAAAATTGAGCACTTACACATCTCTATTTTAAAGTTCTAAAATTCTATATTTGTATGCAGGTTCAACCTCAATCAAATTTTGGCGCCATTGCTGGGGGGGACGGTAAGTAACTCTCTTTAAGATTACATTTTGGTTAACCTTCTTCTTTATTTTTGGTGTACAGATTTAACAATAAGGAATTTTTCCTGCAGTAGACATATAAGTGGCTCTGGACTCTGCTCAAGAAAGAAGAGCCCAGAAGCCCTCAGATTTGCTACATTCTTGTGGCAATCTGAGTGAACGACTAATTTGTATTTTCTACTGGTTGGCTGAATTGCATAGTTTAATATCTGTAACATTTATCTCCTTATTTGACTCACTGTATAAATATGTCTAACACAACAGTAAAAAGTTGATTGTAAATGTTAAAAATGATTTAGACTTTACATTTAGGCACGTGTCTATTTCATTACATTTTCTATTTACTGTTGAAGAGTGCTGGAGCCAAGGTATGTGTGTATAGCATTTAGTATAAGGTTCATTCTTGTATGAAATATTGCTTGAGTGTTACTTTTTTTCTATATACTTGTACATTGCACTAAATTGATTTAAGGGCTTGTCTTATAAACAAGATAAGGTGGAAAGTTATTACCCTCCCTTAGCCCACAAACAATCTCCTCACTCACTAACCCAAGTCTAACTAAAACTGAGTAGACGTTGGCCCTAGGAACATCTCGGACTCAAATAGAAGACTGACCTAAGTGGAAAGTTGATTTGAATTTGACTCTTGGTAAATCAGTGACTAAGGTTGGGGATTGAGGGGTGAAACCCTGAAGGCTGGTGGTTTGGATTAATTAGGCCCGTCGCTTCTGCGCGGATACCTCCCACCAATCTTGCCCCTACCTGACCGATTAACTTGTGGTCAGATTCGGCAATATACCCTCAGTGGACAGTCTAACTAGGTAGGAGTCGTCTTGGTCTAAGGTTTACCCTAACTTAGGTTAGATTTTTTTTTTACTTGTTTGCTTATTTGTTTGTTTTTTTTCTTTATTTGTGTTTTATTGTGTGATATGGCTTATAACAATAATTTTTCTAATTTTAATGGTAATCTATATTACACCCTAACCTTTTTTCCGGATATTACCAATCCGGCATATCATAACTTTAACCAACCTAGTGTGCCGAATTGGTCTTATCCAAATCAATATAACCCATGCCCCCATCTTATAACCATAATTTCCAGAATAATTTCAACTCTTCACAGAGTCAATGGGGATTCACCTTCCCGAGTCCAATTTTCAACCAATTTATCCTCCTTATCTACCTTGTCCATAATATTTTCAAGATTCATACTCAATTCCACTAATTCAAAATAGAAAACCATCAATCTTGTAATGAGTATGCGTGAGTCCAAGCAACAATCACAAAATCTGACAGACTCACAATTTCACCACAAATTCTAAAACAACACTTCATCTTTTCAAGTCCAATCGCAACAAATGATGAACCAATCAATTGTGAAAAGATGCTTGAAGGCATGACGCAGGCTCAAATTGCTCATAATCATGGCATAGATATGATGGTCCAAACTTTTTGTTTCACCATTTGATCATTTCTGATGTCGCTAACCATTCTGTTAGAGCTGAAGAATCATGTTGTTTTGAAAAACATGATTCCACTTCAATACAATCATTTGAACTTGCCCAAACTCTAAATTTTGAAAATGACATTGATAGTTTGGCGAGCTATCCCTTCCTGAAATTGAACTTGAGAATGAATATGATCCTGAACCTCAACTTGGTGATTCAATTCTACTTCCTGATTCAATAATGACTCTAGTGTCTTCACCTGATTTCAATTTTTTTCCGAGTCAATATTGGATCCTGTGCCAATTCATCATGAGAATGAATCACCAATCTTTTATGATCATCATATTAAACTTGACCAATTTTATGCTTTTGAAAGTCTCATTGACAAATTGGCAAGTTCTCATTTTTATGAAATTGAACTTAATGAGAAATGCGACCTAGATTCTCAAATCTATGATCCAGTTCAAATTCCGAATCAATATAGACTCCTGTTTTGTTACCCGACTTGAGTAATATTTTAGAGTCAGTTTTGATTCCCACACCTGTCCTTCTTGAATTTGAATCATAATTATTAAGTCACATTCCATTATGGGGAAATGAATGTGGACTTGAGTTTCAACTTCTTGATTTGGACCCACTTCCTGTACCGATCTCGACTCCTAAACCTTTACTTGACTTAAGTCACTTTCTTGAGTCGGTATTAGCTCCCATATTTCCTAAGTCCAAGTCAATCATTCCATCTTTTCACACTCCATTTTGGGACAAGACGGTTGGCAAAATTGACTCCGAAATTAATTATGAAATTTGGAAATTAGATGGGGTTAAATTTTTAATAAAAACCGTTCATATATACATCATTTTAGTAGGTTATAAGAGAGATTTCTGGTGGGTTCCTCCGAACTCCACGAAAATTCGATTGGGTCGCATTTCGTAGACCAATCAGACCACCACTTTAAGGTAATATTTTTCTTCCCTTTCATCTTTTCATTCATCTATGCATTAATACATACATGATTGGTCGCTAATGTTGCATATTTAGTATCATATTTCCATACTTATTATAGAATAAAATCTGCATTGTCCTAATTAATTGTTTAATTTATTTGCAGGCCCATTCTTTAAGGAGATGAAGAGAAATGAGCCCAAAAGCCCACCAAAATTCTGAATTAAATCAGAATTAATTCGAGCTTACTGAATCAAGGCAAAATCAAGAGGTTGAAAACCGGTTGAGAAGAATCCTCTCAGAATCGATAGGTTGAAGCAAAGATCAACGGCCATTTTTTCAAAATCTCGGAGCTAAACTGCAAATCCAACCCAAGATAAAGACAGAACGAGACGCCGGGGAGACCCACCAACAGGTGTGGCCACCTGGCCACACCCTGGCCGCGGAAACGCGGCCAAAGCCACGTTTTCGCGACTTGGTTGTGGAGTTAGGGGGAGCGTTTGCTCCCCCGATCTCCCCGGGATCCTGTAGTTTGGGTTTTTGCCTATAAAAAGCCAGTATTTTCACTGAAAAGGGGACGACCATGCAGAGATAGGATTTAGCCTAGTTTTCATTTCTTGTAGTTTTAGGTCTTTCTTTTCTTTTTATGTAATTTGTATGTAAGCTTAGGTTGGATGAAGATTCATGTAAGTAAGAGAGAGAGGCTTATGTTGAGAGTGACACCGATGTACCCTCCTCCTTTCTTCTATTGTTTCTGCAAGTAATAAAGGTAAATGTTTTTGTTTTTATGTTCGTATTTACTTTTGTTTTCTTCTTCCTCTTTCTACTTTACCTCTTTGTTTTTGATGAGCTTGCAAGTGAATCCAAAAGTATAAGTATACAAAAGCCTTTGTGAGTGCCAATGATACTTCATGAAGACGTTCTCCTCCTCAAGATCCGTATCACTTCATTCTTGCAAGGCTTGATGATATAATGCGAACAGGGACTGAGCTCGATCTTAT
This sequence comes from Agave tequilana, assembly GCA_038442645.1. Lineage (NCBI taxonomy): Eukaryota > Viridiplantae > Streptophyta > Magnoliopsida > Asparagales > Asparagaceae > Agave > Agave tequilana. Next base: position 67,471 of record JAVJIF010025997.1, read on the forward strand.
GACCTAAGCGTTGAACGCCTCCAAAGCAAGGTAGAACATGCAAGGATTCCAGGTAAGTCATCAACCAAACTAGGTGAGTAATTCCTTAATCTTCTTTCTTTCTTTTATTTCTTAGTTTAGATCGCCAACACAATTTCTTTCGCTACATCTTCCAAATCTTTCATCATTCCTTTTCCAACTCATTTGTACATAGTCGCTTTTTGATTCTCCACCTTCTTTATCTATCGCTTTCTTTTTAACTTTAACCTTTAACTCTTCTTTCATTTTTATTTCTTAAAAACAAAGAAGAACTTTCGTTTTTCTTCGTAAAGATTTCAATACAAACTTTGAACGCTTCTATCGTTAACCCTCCTTGTGGATCACGACCCACATAGCCACTTGCTATAGTAGTAAAAATTGAGAACTTGCACATCTTTATTCTTAAATCTAAAATTCTTTATTTTTATGTGCAAGTTTTGCTTCAATCAAATTTTGGCGCTGTTGCCGGGGAGGGTAAACTAAAACGAATTTTCTTCTCTGTTGCAGGTTATAAGGCAAGTAAGCAGGAAAAAAGGATTGCAGAAACATATAAGTGGCCTTGGGCCTCTGTTCTAGAAAGCAGAGACCAAGTACCCTCTGAATTGCCGCGTTTTCTCGGCTTTTGTCGCGTTTCTGCGGCAAGGAAGAGTTCACTACTACTGTCTTTTTTGCAGGGCTGCTTACTTTGCAAAAACTAGTTTTCTGCAACTTTATTTCTTATATGCCATCACCAAAAGCCTGCTAATAAATCAACAGTAAAATACTTGTTGACAAAGATAAAAAAATTAATTAGACGTTTGCATTTTAGGCACGTGTCTTTTCAATTCATTTACTTTTACTGTTGAAGAGTGCTGGAGCAAGTACGTTCGCATTGCATGTAGAATAGGACTCTCTCTTGGTTGATTTACATCGCTTTGAGTGAATCTTATTTACATATCTTGTACACTTGCACAAATTGATTTTAAGGGCACCAACCCATAACAAGATAAGGTGGGGATTAATCACCCTTCCTTGGCCCAAAAAATCAGATTCCAAGCACTCACTAACCCGAGTCTAACTAAAAATGAGTAGACATTGGCTCTAGGGACATCTCGGACTCATTAGGAGATTATCCTAAGGGGGAAAGGTGTTAGAAATTTGACTCCTGCAAAATTAGTGTCTAGGAAAGGGATTAAGGGCCGAAAGCCTGAAGATTGGTGGTTATTTAATTAAGGAACGTCTTTGACAGAAAACCTCCACCAATCTTGCCCTGACCTGGCTGATTAGCTTGTGGTCAAAGTCTGCATTAGACTCTCGTGGACAGTCTAATCAGTTAGGAGTCGTCTAGGTCATAGGTCTACCCTAACTTAGGTTAGAATTTTTTCTTATTTGTTTGCTTATTGTTTGTTTTTTCTTCTTTTGTTTGTATTCTATTGTGTGATATGGCTTATATAACAATTTTTCAACTTTAATAGTAATCCATATTACACACCGACTTCTTTTTTCGGATATTACCAACCCCGCATATCATAGCTTTAACCAACCTAGTGTGCCGGATTGGTCTTATCCGAATCATATAACCCATGTCCTCAATCTTATAACCATAATTTCCATGATAATTTCAACTCTTCACAGAGTCAATGGGGATTCACCTCCCCAAGTCTAATTTTCAACCAATTTGTCCCCTTATCCACCTTGTCCACAATATTTTCAAGATTCATACTCAGTTCCACCAGTCCAAAATAGAAAACTATCAATTTTGGAAATGAGTATGCGTGAGTCCAAACACAAATCCCAATCTGATGGACTCACATTTCACCACCATTCCAAGACAATACTTCATCTTTTCATCAAAACATGAGCCTATCAACTATGAAAGATGCTTAAAAGCCATGACTCAGGCTCAAAACGCTCGTAATCGTGACATAAATATGATGGTCCAATCTTTACGTTCCCACCGTTTGACTAGTTCTGATGTCAGTAACCATCCTGTTAGAGCCGATGAGTCATGTTGTTTTGAAAATCAAGGTTCCATTTCAGAACAATCATTTGAACTTGCCAAACTCCAAATTTTGAAAAGAATATTGACAGTTTGGCAAGTTATCCTTTTCTTGAAATTGAACTTAAAATGAATATGATCATGAACCTCAACTTAGTGATTCAATCTTACTTCCTGATTCAATAATGACTCGGTGTCTTCACCTGATTTCAATCTTTTTCCCGAGTCAACATTGAATCTTGTACCAATCCATAATGAAATTGAATCACTCATTCTTGATGATCATATTGAACTTGACCAATTTTACACTTTTGAAAATCCTATTGACAAATTGGCAAGTTCTCATTTTTTTGATATTGAACTCAATGAGATATGTGACCTAGATTCTTAAATCTGTGATCCAGTTCAACTTTCTGAATCAATATTGACTCCTATTTTGTTACCAAACTTGAGTAATATTTTAGAGTCAGTTTTGATTCCCCACCTATCATTCCTAAACTTGAATCACCAATATTAAGTCATATTCCATTGTTGGAAAATAAATGTGGACTTGAGTTTCACTTTCTTGACTTGGACCCACTTCCTGAACCAATCTCGACTCCAGAGCCTTTACTTGACTTAAGTCATCTTCCTGAGTCGGTATTAATTCCTATACTTCCTGAGTCCAAGTCAATCATTCTATCATTTCATACTCTATTTTGGGACAAGGGGGTTGACAAATTTGACTCCGAAATTAATTATGGAATTTGAAAATTAGATGGGGTTAAATATTTAATAAATCCTTCATGGATACATCATTCTAATGGGTTATATATTAAAGAAATTTCTGGTGGGTTCCTCCGAACTCCACAAAAAAGTTGATTGGGCCGCATTTCGTGGACCAATCAGACCACCACCGGAACGCCACCTTAAGGTAACATTTTCCTTCCCTTTCGTCTTTTTCATGCATCTATGCATTAATTCAAACATTGAGGACAATGCATGAGATAGGTGTGGGGGAGGGTCTAACATAACTTAGTTTTTTTTCTTTTTATTAAAAAAAATTATTAAAATTTTCTTTACTTTTAAAAACTTTTTGAAATAGAAACAATACTTTGACATATTTTTTGAAAGAAATTAAGTCAATTTAAGGAATAGGAAAATCAAAATTAGGATTTCTTATACTTGGTCAAAAAAGATTATTTGTTTGATTTTTAGGGTTAGGAAGAAAATTTGTCAAAATAATTTAGTCTTGATCTTTACCTTGATGAAATATGCACACTTCATACACTTACACACTTAGGGTTCAAAACAAAGATTCTTATGCCTTATAAAAAATTAAAAAAAAAGAAAAAAATAAATAAATCTAATTATTAATTAGCTAGGTGCTTTGGCCTAAGCAAGCCTTAGTATTTATGTGAAAGATGATTAGATAAGTTTGAAATATATATATATATATATATATAATCCTCTGATTAAGCTAGGTATTTGTGCCTAATAAAGCATAAGTATTCATGCCTAAAAGAGGTCCATATAATAAAATCCTTAATTTTGTTGGCCTTATTTGCTCGAGTCCTTAAGTCCTTGGGTGTTTTCTCACCCGGTGCCCTAAAACCGTTGGTTTTGGAGTCATCGATTAAAGGCTCGTTACATGGGCAGATTAGAAAGCCTAATAGAACTAAGGAATAATACCACAAAATATATATATATATATATATATATATATATATATATATATATATATATATATATATATATATATATATATATATATATATATATATATATATATTATATATATATATATATATATATATATTATATATTATATATATATATATATATATATATATATATATATATATATATATATAATATATATATAAGGCATAAGAGTTAGAATTAATGAACCCTTCGTCAAAATTTTCACAATCACAAGGTGCATATGACTTAAGGTAAATAATAGACTAGATAAGAAGTACAATTTGACTCCTTACTTTGATTGATAACAAATTTTTGAATAGAGACTAAGTTTAAGAATGAAAAATTCAGTTTTCCTATAACTTATAGATTGCTTAAATCTTACAATTATATTTCAAATATTTTTCTCTTTCAAAATGCTTTTCGAAAATACTAACTTTTTATTTCTCTTTCTTTATGGATTTTTGGGGTGCAATCCGCTGAAAACCCTCACGAGACAAAACTCGTCCTCTAGGGAAACCTAGAGGTTTAACGGCTTGTTGCACATGCTCAGTGCAATCGCGTGACCTGCGAAAGTGGTCTAATAATCCTCAGTATAATTTAGTTGTTTTGCTCGAGGACGAGCAAAAGATAGGTATGGGGGTGTGATTGATCGCTAATGTTGCATATTTAGTATCATATTCCATACTTATTATAGAATAAAGTCTGCATTGTCCTAATTAATTGTTTAAATTTATTTTCAGGCCCATTCTTTAAGGAGATGAAGAGAAATGAGCCCAAAAGCCCACCAAAATCTGAATTAAATCAGAATTAATTCGAGCTTACTGAATCAGGCAAAATCAAGAGGTTGAAAACCGGTTGAGAAGAATTCTCTCAGAATCGATCGGTTGAAGCAAGATCAACGGCCATTTCTTCAAAATCTCGGAGCTAAACTGCAAATCCAACCCAAGATAAAGACAGAACGAGACGCCGGGGAGACCCACCAACAGGATGTGGCCACCTGGCCACACCCTGGCCGCGGAAACGCGGCCAAAGCCGCGTTTTGGCGGCTTGGTTGTGGAGTTTAGGGGGAGCGTTGCTCCCCCGATCTCCCCGGGATCCTGTAGGTTGGGTTTTTGCCTATAAAGCCAGTATTTTCACTGAAAAGGGGACGACCATGCAGAGATAGGATTTAGCCTATTTTTCATTTCTTGTAGTTTAGGTCTTTCTTTCTTTTATGTAATTTGTATGTAAGTTTAGGTTAGATGAAGATTCATGTAAGTAAGAGAGAGAGGCTTATGTTGAGAGTGATACCGATGAACCCTCCTCCTTTCTTCCATTGTTTCTGCATGTAATTAGGTAAATGTTTTTGTTTTATGTTCGTATTTCTTTTGTTTCTTCTTTCTCTTTCTACTTTACCTGTTTTGTTTTTGATGAGCTTGCAAGTGAATCCAGAAGTATAAGTATACAAAAGCCTTTGTGAGTGCCAACGATACTTCATGAAGACGTTCTCCTCCTCAAGATCCGTATCACTTTATTCTGCAAGGCTTGATGATATAATACGAACAGGGACTGAGCTTGATCTTATGACCTATGCGTTGAACGCCTCCAAAGCAAGGTAGAACATGCAAGGATTCAGGTAAGTCATCAACCAAACTAGGTGAATAATTCCTTAACTTCTTTCTTTTCTTTTATTTCTTAGTTTAGATCGCCAACACAATTTCTTTCACTACATCTTCCAAATCTTTCATCATTTCTTTTCCAACTTATTTGTACATTGTCGCTTTCTGATTCTCCACCTTCTTCATCTATCGCT
>JAVJIF010025998.1:0-15947 GCA_038442645.1 Agave tequilana
GCCGAACCGCCGCCACCGGCCATTCAAAAGCTCTCACCCCTTTGAGTCCAAGAAGGAAAGATATGGGCAGAACCACGTGATATGCACGTGTAGACTTGGACTCGCTCTTTGGATCAGATTGATGCCTGGTACCGGCTTCGATCAATTCTGATTTTCCATATTCACACCCAAACCCGAAGAATCGGGTTTAAGTTTTTGATCCAAATCCAAATCGGGATGTTGAATGTTGCATGATCTCGAGGACGTCAGAGCTGAGTGAGGAATTTTTTCTCTCCAGTCACTAAGCTTCCTTCTTGATCCTTAGAAAAGATGAGAGGTCTCCAAGAGAGATATTATGTCATGATAGTAGTGGAGAGGATATCCTACCCATGATAATAGCATCCAGGAATCTCATTTCAACTCATCATATATCAAAACTCTTGATAATAACACGAGTTCCACACGTGTAGACGAGTCTTACATCTTAATTTAAATACAGTCTGGCTAGACGCTAAGTGAATTGAAACTTGTTTAGACTCAAACCATTAAGTTTGATTAATTCTTTATTGAATCCAACAACACAGCCTTATAGAGACGGTGTATAAATTTAATTAGACTTATGTAACTTAATTATTTAGACTCTAATTCAAATAAGTCTAACATGCTAATCATAAAAATAAAAATAATTGTTATGCCTCAGAAAACCTTATGTAAGTGGAACAGTTGCGCCTAGCACTTACATGACACAAAAGAGATTGGTCTTTGTATTAAGATTTAAACAAGTTTTCTTATATTAAGTTTGAGATAAGATTTTTTTCCCTTCAAATTATTGAAAAAATATTTCGGGACAAGTTTGTTTTCAATAAAAAAATAGATAAAACCAGTCGAGATTGCCGACTGGCCCAACTCAAACTGCTTAAACGGAACAGCGCACCGGCAACATTGACCTCTCTCCTTTCTTCCCCGCTCTTATCTCATCACTGGGTCTGTCAATGGTATGGTCTAACTCATATTTGGATTCAGATTCGACCTGTTTGAAACAGAATTGGTGAGAGAGTTTATAGTGTAAACACGACCGAGATTTGGCTCTGTTTATAAGTTTCATTAACGAGTCAAATTCAGTTAAACCTGTTTCGTTCTTGTTAAGCTCCGACGCATTTAAAAAATATCGATAAAATATTGTATCTAGATATTGATTAACTGTATAAAAGATCTAAGTATTGATTAATCTTGGTATGTTGAAATGAGACATATAATCAAAATTAACACTCAATGAGCAGTTTGGAGGAAATATATTTTCTACTGTTTTTCCTTGGACAAAAATTTAAGATAACTTGAGGTAAGACAGAAATTTGAACAGGCTGTTACGCAATTAGTTAGATCCGATAGGTCAATTTTATTTTTAAAGATAAAATTGTGAGACAAAAGTCCATCAGCGCTTCACTAAGAAACTATAATATTCTCAAGCAAGAAAATATAAACATGTAACGTACACATAATTTGAAATATGACATTTCTCCACCACCGCAGATGTAGTGCCCCTTTCAACCTGATCGGCGAGCTCAAGTTTCCTCTACCACCTATGCAGTCTAACCCCTTTTCGGACGGATCGCTATTGCGGTGTCCCCGCTTTCGACTGGATCGGCTTGATATGATCGCGATCCAATCCATGACCGATCTCCCACTTACACAGACCCATTTCGACTGTCTCAAAGGAGACCGATTTCTCATTGTCTCCGTCACACCTTTCTTTCGACCGGATCGTCGAGGTTCAAGTGCATTCATGGATGTATCTCCCTCACTACCGCTGTCGTAGGCCAACCCCCTACCGAGCTTGCGCGTGGCCGTCCTCCTCTTCTTCCTAACCGATCAGTATCCATCGACGTCCAGCATCGTCGCTACTGCCCATCAACACCGGCGTCCGACTCGTCACAGCTGCCACATCATCATCCAGTGGCTGCCTCGGTCGGATCTGGCGGAAATCTGGCCGCCGCCCGGCTAGCTTCGTCACCGCTGCCAGCGTGCCCCCCAGCCTCGTCGCCACAATCGATCCCCTTTCAACTATACTCCGATGACATGGACAACCATCTATAGCTTCGACGACGACCAAGAGCACCACGCTAATCCTCGTCGCCGTCGACAGGCGTCCCATGGCCGGATCCGACCTCTTGGCCAAATCCGGCGGGTCAACGCCGGATCCAACCTCCTCTTGACCGGATCCGGCACCCTGACCGGATCACGCGGGTCAAGACCGGATCCGACCTCCTCTTGGCCGAACCCGGCCCCCATGGCCGGATTTGGAGTGCCAAGGTTGGATCCGGCCCCCTTGGCCGAATCTGGCGGGTCAAGACCGGATCCGGCTGCAAATGCAAAAAGAACAGAAGAAAAAAAGAAAGAGAAAGGAAAAAAGGGAGAGCCTCCTTTGGATCTGTCGGGGGGCTCCTCTCCCGGGAGATAACTCTTTTCTTCTTCTTCTTCTGGTAAAGAGAGGAATTTCTGAGAGGAGAGGGTTGAGCGAGCTAGAGGGAGGAGAGGTATTTGGCCCTCGTGTATTGCACAAGGCTTCACCAACTTCTTCCAGTTAAACTGACGGGGGATCCAGACCCGGCTGTATTAAACGGATCTGATTTGGTACATATAAAATCATACAACCCCCGTACTGTTTACGTCTCACGTGCCCCTTTCTCAGCAGTCTCGAAGAACGAACCCCTAGTTTCCTCAATCCAATTAGCAGAAAAAGAAAAATTGCAGTTCGCGCCCATTTTGAGAGATGGGGAAGAAGCAGCACAGATCGGATGTTCATTAGGAAGACGGAGTGGGCGACCGAATGGGGCGGCGCCAAACCCAAGGACAACTCCACCCCCTTCAAGCGTCTCCCCTTCTCCTGTTGCTCGTACGTCTACAAAGCCCTAGAATTCTTTTGTTGCTTTGCTTTGCTTTGCTTTGTTTTTTTTTTTTTTTTTTTGCTTTGTTTTTTTTAAAATTAGCCCTTCTAACTTCTCTTCTTGAACTAATAAGCCCTTTTCTGAATTCTGCAGTCTCACTTTCACCCCGTTCGCGGACCCCGTCTGCACCGCAGATGGCAGCGTGTTCGGTCTAATGTGAGATTCGTCGATTCTCAGTTCTGTAGTTGGATTGGGGTCAGTTTGATTTGTTTTGAGGACTAAAGTTTGAGTGTTGGATGCATGAATATGGTACCGTATACCAAGAAGTACGGGAAACATCGGCGGCCAGCTCAAGCAACGGGATCTCATTTCTCTCACATTTCACAAGAATTCCGGTGGTGAGTTCGAATGAACCCGTGAATTTTATTTCGCTAGTCAATTTACGAACACTATAAGATTTTCATGTTGTTTTAAGTTATGTTGGAATCTTTATTCAATGTAACTCATGAAGGTTGTTTGGCTAGGAATGCTGGTCCTAAAATCTTTTGCATTTTCAATATTTAAGAGAACTTTCTCATATATTCCCATTTGACTTTATCAACTAAAAAAGGGGGCTTATCTAGAACACAGATGCCAAACATTGTCGAGAGTGCCATGAATCATGTGATGCAAAGGGCATCGGAAATCCTTACAGGAACATGTATAGAATATGAATGTTTGCTCATTTGGTATTTAAATACGCTCAAGAAATTGGATTGTTACAATAACATATTTGAAGAGAGTGATACCAACTTTATGTCTGACATCGGGAGGTTTTGAGGCATTATATAATTTAATGGGCTGGTAAATAGAACTCATGAGGCCACCTTACCTATTAGATAATTCATTGTTTCTTCTGAATCTATTATGAAGTATAATTCAGCGAATCAGTGACAGATCAGGGATTTCATTTCCTAATTTTTCTTCAGCTAAGTCTGTGAACCTTAGGGTGATGACCTGCTTATTTCCTCAAACTTCTGATGTTACTAGAGTTCACGTTTTAGATTGCAAAAAGACCTATATCCTAAACTTGTTCATGTATCATGTATTTAGCATTGTAATGGCTTAAGTTTATGATTATCTTCATAGTTGTATTTTTTATTAGTTGTTAAACTTAAAACACAGCTCTGGAATATCATTGGCTATCTCTGTACTCTTTCAGACTCACGGTAGTCAAAAGCAGCCAAGGTGGTGCTTAGTCTGATCTAGGGGCTAGATGCTAACTTGGGTGCTCTGATCTGTGTAGCCTTTTTTTTTTTCCGGTAAACACTGCTCTGAGTCACTCATTAAAATCTCAACTTTACTAGGCGGAATTATGCCAGTAATACTACCATAGCATCATCTCAACAATGAATAAGTTGTCACCTACAAGATCATCTAAATTTAGATGGTTCAGGAAAGATAAAAAGGATTCATCTTTTTGATGTTGCCTATGCATTGGTGTCAAATTTTGGTCGAGGAAGTTCGTGAAAGTAACTTACTCTAGAACTTTGGAGGCATTTGTTGGTAAGAAGTTTCCCTTGTTGGTATTAGTCGTTCAATCTCACATAATGATAGAACTCCCCTCTAAGAGTCTTCTAGACTAGAAGAATCCAAATGATGGGAAGATGACAAGATCTCAGAAACATTAGGAGTTTTAGCTAGATATAGCTGAGCTCAAACTCGATAAATGTTCTGAATGCTCAAACATCCAAATCTTCACACATATTTGCAACCATTGCCGATGTTTTATAATTAGCTTTGTGAAGGCTACGAATCTAAGATGGCATGTATTTGTCCAAGTTTAAATTACTGGATGTGATCTAATATGGGGATCACAATCGCCTTCAATTCAATAGAACCCTTTAATTCAATAGAAAACAGGGTTCAAAGACTCGATCGAGCCGGAGTTGATTCGGCCGAGTTAGGGGTGTCAATTGGGTCGGGTGAGGCTGGCAACCTGCACGGGCACGACCCGAGGTAGCTCGGGCACGACCCGACCCAGTCAGGACCAGGGCCAAACCCGGCCCGGGTCCAGGGTTACAGCGGGCCGGCCTTGGGTCCGCCTTTTGGCGGCCCAGGGCCAGGTGGGCCGTGCCAGGCCCGGAATGCAACCAACGGCTCTTAGAGCCGTTAGGCTTGACGGGCCGGGCCGGGCCGAAACCTGCCCGACCAGGTCCGGTCAAGAGCCCAATGGCTCTAAGAGCCGTTGGGGGGTTTGCAAATTTTTTTTGCAAAACCCCGGCCCCGGTTACACCCAACGGCTATTAGCCGTTGGGGGGTTTGCAATTATTTTTTGCAAAACCCCCTAACGGGTATATGAGGTTTTTTTTGTGTTTTTTGCAAAATAAAAATTATAAAAAATACTTTCTCCTTCTCTGTAAATACTTGGACTTTCTTACTTCATTTTACACAACAAAAACTACTCCACTTCATCTTTCTCAAGCTCTATTTTCTCTACAAGCTCTTCAAGGCTCAAGGTCTCTCTATAAGCTCTCAAGCCTCAAGTCTTCAAGCTTTACAAGCTCTCTCTCTACAAGCTTTACAAAATCTTTCTCTACAAGCTCTTCAATTCAGTATTTATATTCTTATAAAAAATGGATGCCAATTCTAGTCAAGCTGGATCTAGCCAACTTCTGGTTTTAGAATTCGTGGTAATTTTAGTTTTAGTAATGATATTTGGGACACCCTAAATATGCCACCAGACGACACTCCACAAATTTCATACACACAATTTTCAACATGCACAGATTTTAATGCTTCTTCTGATGTACCTAACACTGTTCATCATATACCTATTAGCTCTCTCGAGGTATCAACTACTCCAAACTCTTAGATCTGGAGTTTGAAAATATTTGATAAATTAACTGTTAATGGAGTCAGGAGGGCTCAATGCAAGTTGTGCCTATATGTTTCATATTCTTTTCTTAAAAATGCGAGAACTGTCCACTTGCCTGACATATTAAGAGCAAACACCCCGAACACCAATCATGACAAACCCAAATTAACACTTTGGGTGATACTTTAGGCACATTTAGTTATAATCGTGCAACAGGTAAAACAAATTTAGCGAAATTTCTTATTCGGTCTGAACAACCTTTTAGTATGGCTGAAGACGATGCATTTACAAATTATATTAGAACCACTCATAATTCTGATTATGAGCAGGTCAGTAGGAACACTATAAGATCAGAAATGTTTAAAGTATTTAAAGAACAAAAATAAATATTAGTTACAGTTTTATCATTTTTACCCCATAAAATTGCGCTAACTTTTGATTGGTGGGAAGCTCTTAACGGCTACCATTATATTGTTATTACTGCACATTTTTGAATCTGATGGGTTTTAAATAAAAGAATTATCGGTTTTAAACAGTTTCTTCATCCTTATAATGTTTTAAATCTTAGTAAAATTATAATGCGTGTTGCTAGAGAATATAAATTGATTCTAAAATTTTTAATGTTTCATTTGATAATGCTAGCGAAAACACTGCAGTAGTTGAGATTTTGAAAAATTATTTAAAACCCATGTTGAATGGAAATTTTTTTTCATATTCGATGCGTTTGTCATATTATTAACTCGTGTGTACAAGATGGTTTGAAAATAATTAATGATTATATTCAAAAATTAAGAGATATTATATTATTAAAAGTAGTGGCCCAAGAAGACAAACCTTCAGACAAATTTGTTCGGGCTTAGAGTTACTTGCTAAAAAATTACTTCAAGATGTAAGAACTCGTTGGAACTCAACACATAACATGTTGAGGAAAGTAATTTCTTATAAGGAGGTAATAAATAGGTTTATTGCTGAAGAATTGCCTAATTGTTTTATTTCCGATGAGAAATGGCAAATTTGTGAATGGATTTGTGAATTTTTAAAAAGATTTGAAAGAAAAATAAAATTATTTTCTGGTATTTATTACCCAACGATAAGTATAATATTTTATGAGTTAACTGAAATAAGTCAAATATTTTCTGAATGTAGAATATTTATTCTATAAGAGATATTATTACTCTCATGGAGAAAAATTAATAAATACTTTAAAAATTTCCTTTATCTTTTATTTTGCTGTTATTATGGATCATGAGATTAAATTTAATGGATGTAAATTTTACATGAAATTTTTTATGAAAGGATAGATTATGAGGATAGTTCTGCTCTAATGTGGGCAGATATTGATTTTTCTATAAATAAGTTATATGATTTTTATGAAACTACTTACGGAAATAACATTCTTCATCTCAATGTTCTTCAACATCTAGTAGTAGAAGTTCATTATTTTTGATCTTTTATTAGCTTTCAAAAAATCTAGAATTTCTGACTCTTTAAATGAACTTCATTATTATATATTACGTACTATGACTCCTGAGATCGATTAAGACTCAGGATTTGAAAATTTTGATATTTTGTCATGGTGGGAATCACAAGTATCAACTTATCCTGTGCTTTCCATCATGACACATGATTTTTTAACTCCAGCATTTACAATAGCTTCAGAGTCTGCTTTTAGGTGGTAGAGTGCTGACTGATACGAGGAACCGTCTGGCATGGATGCGATCGAGATGACAATATGCGAGAGGATTGGCTGGATGCGAAAAAGAGAAGTCAAAATAAAATAATTAATGATCTCATTAAAAATTCTCCAGAAGACTCCCCAGACGATGAATGAAGACCTGTATTTTTTGTGATTGATAAAATATATGAAGAATGAAAACTTGTACTTTTTTATTTATTAATGATAAATTTGAAAAAAATTCATTTATACTTCAATTGTATTTGTATCAATTATCCATTTTATTGGATCATTAATAAAAATATTTATTTTCATTTCACGCCTTGTAATACTCTTTGCTATAATTTTATCACAACATCAATAATTAATTTTTGGGAATTATAAAGATTTTTTAAGATTTTTTTTGGATTTTTAAAGTTTTTTTAATTTTTTAAAGTTTTTTTTAATTTTTTTTATAAACGGCGGGCCGACTGGGTCTGGCTCGGGGCACACATCCTTGGGCCATACCCGAGTTCCATTTATGGAACCCAGGCTGGGTCGGCCGCCCGCCTGTTGGCAGGGCGGGCCGACCCGGGCTCTGGCTCGTCGTGCCCGGGCTAGGCAACCCGATACGTCTCAATTGCCACCCCTAGACCAAGTCCTCTCCAGATCGGCAACCTTCGCGACGAGAACGCATCGCGATCTGCTCATGGCACCGAGACTTAACTTACTCGGACTAGGCCGACTTGGCCGAGTCGCGATACGACTTGGCCGAGTCGGGCGGCCTGACTCGCCCGACTCGGCCGAGTCAGGCCCGAGTCGGCGGATGCGTAAAAGGAAAAAAATAGCTCGGAGGGATCTAGGGCTTATCCGCCGGCTCACCGCTGTTCGTCTGCCTTTAGGCTCTGCTTCAGGTAAGTCTTTCTCCCCCTCCCTCCCTCCATCCATCCTCTCTCCTCTGATCTCTCCCTCCAACCTCTTTGTCTTCCCTCGATATCTCTCTCTCATCCCTCCCTTCGCTCTATGGGTCTGAGAGAGAGATCCAAGTCTTCTCGTCGCCCGTCGTCCCCCGTTGTCATTGCTCGCCGTCGTCGTCGCCCGTCGTCATCGTCATTGCTCGTCGCCCACCTCCAGAAAGAGAGAGAAGAGAGGGTGAGAAGAAAGAGAGCGGCTGAGAGAAAGAGAGAGTGAGACACAGAAAGAGAGAGTGAGTGAAAGAAAGAGAGAAGGGGAGAGAGAGAAAGACATAGCCTGAGTCTGACCTTTTCTCTTTATATTGAGTGTGCTAGGAGATATGATTTGGACGTGATATATAAATATTGATGTTTATTTTTTTTTAAGATTTGGCCTGATTTTCTCAAATTTTTTTGAGCTTTATGTTTATCATTTGCTTGCATCGCCCTAGTCCCTTCTGCGACGCCGCGACCAATGCGTCTCAGTGCCAGCCGAATCGGCGATCGAGATCGCGACTTTGAACCATGATAGAAAAGAAAACTAGGGTTTTTGAGAAAAAAGAGAAGAAACTAGATAGATCTCGGACTTCACACACTTGCACACGATCAGGCTTCGTGCCCCTTACAAGTTATACCAACCTCAAAATCTTAGATCTCAATAATTTAACTGAAAATTTTTATTCATTCGTTTAATACCAATAAGAGAGGTCTTAAGGTATATTTATAGGCTTTACGAAAGTCCAGTCTTAGAACATAAATTGATGTGATACTAAAGTTTCAAATAAAAGAAAACAAATAAATTCAAAATAAATTAAAGCATAATAATAAACTAGCAAATAGAGTGATATCCTCATCATTTCTCATGGGGTAGGAAAAACTCGACCATGTCGAGTGTGAAACTCCCACTCGAAGCATCTCAATCAGGCCACGGTGGTGGTCTAGAAAGCGTCAGTCGTGCATCAAGTCCGAAGCAAGATGGTGGAGGTGAGACTGGCCTCCGTGATGGATTAGCTGTAGCCGATGGTAGATCTAGAAAGGCGCATGCAGTAGAAAGAGTCGAATCTTCTTCATCGAAAACCAAGCAGATGCCAGGATCCCATAGAAAATCTAACTCATCAATAATAGAAGTAATTCTCTTCAGGACTCTAGACGAACATATACATCGAGCGTGCAACTGACGCACAGTTCCGAGAAGGAACCTCTTAGAGTGAATCATAACCTTCACCACATTTAAACTGTAAATTCCTGCAAGATACTATGTGGATACGCGACAGATTAGTAGTCTTCATTGCAAATTGTTATTATCTATGGATCTTATCATGTATTTCAGGCAAATGCAATACAAGAAACTCATTAGGTAAAACTCCTAAAGATAGGACAAAGAGATATATGCATTTCGGCGATTGCAAAGGTCAAGTGGCAGCGCTGATTTGGCGACGAGGATCTGACGGCGACGACGAGATGGCGAGCTGATCTGGCAGTGACCACGAGTGCAACACTAATTTGATGGCTGCGACGATGAGATCAGATCGCGACGACGAGGTGGCTGCACTGATCTGGAGAGGGGCGGAAATGACAATAGTGGCTTGATTTCAGTTGAGAGTCATGGACGATGGGTTTGCAGTCGGCGTCGTCGGCTGGGGCTGAGCATCGGTTCAGTTTGTTCTGTTTTTTTCGAAAATTTGAAAAATTGAAAACCTGACCGAATTATGTTATAACCAAACCGAATCGATTTTAGCTTAGACCCGAACCAAACTGAATTTTTCGGTTCGGTTCATTCGGTTGGCCTTGGCCAGATAGTTATTTCGAGCCAGAATTTGTATTATTGTAAATTAATTGCATCACAATTCAAATTTAACAGACTTTCACTAATATAAATATTTAAAACAAACTTAAAAAATATCAATTCTCAGTTCCTACAATTACAAGGCGACAAGTACAACTCCATTAATATAAATCCAAGTACAATCCAACACAACTTAACTAATACAAATACTTAAAACATTATAATCCAACACAATATAACTAATACAAATACTTAGAAGTTCAAACAACACAAAATCAGAGCCACCATCATCCTTAATCCCTTACTAATTTAGTGCACGCTTTCTAATTCAATCTCCCATCAAAAAATGGCTCCTATCAAAGCTCCAGCTCTCATCATGGCTGTTAGTACAAACCAAACCAATAAAACTGAAAATTGAAACTGAAAGAGGATTAAACAAGCGACAGTTGTGCAGTTTGTCCAACTTTGAAAATTGCAAGACTTACCTTTAAATTTCAAGGATTATGTTTCTGTTGTTGTTGACCCCATTGCAGATTGTTCAGCTCTGAAAAGACAACAATATTGACTTTAGTACGCAATTCTATTAACAAAAAACACACGAACTATGTAAAGTAATTACCAAAATTTCCATCTTCTCTACATCTGCCAATCCTCCTCTATACTAACCATTGAAATTCTCAATATTGCTCTAAGATAGTCGTGGGTGTAAACAAGATTTTGCACGGATCGTGCAGCCAAAGACTCCTAAATGGATCAAGAACTCGTCCTCTGGTACTAAATGCCGACTTTGATGCAACCGTGGAGATAGGAATAGCCAAAACATCACGAGCCATTCTTGAAAGTATAGGAAACCTAACACTATTGACTTTCCAATAGCGAAGAATGTCAAATCGTTGTCAGGTTCATTTGTCTCAACTCTCATGTCTCAAGCAAGTATTTGTCCAACTCATTTTAGCTTCCATCACCCAGACTTGATGCTTTCATCCTCTTAAACCGAGTTTGTAAGACATTCAACTTCGATGGGGATTCATTCTCTTTCTGTCGGAGTTTGATTTTGGGTATTAGATGGTCGTCCATTTTCCTTCTCATATATTGCACTATACTTATTATATAGAGCTCTAGTAACTTCTTCCACTTTTACCACCATTATGTCACCACTCGCACCGTGAAACGTCTCCAACATTGTAAATTTTACAAACCCCATCTTATATTGAGTATTAAGAACAACATGTATGAAGATAAACATGTTGAATTTTTCACAATTCCCCCAATACTTGTCATATGTTTCTTTCATCTAATGAGCCATTGCACTAGCAACAAAATCATTACTAGTTGCACATCGTGCATGATACAATCTTCATTGATAATTTCATGAAGATGTAAATTGGATGTGACATATAAAGTACCAGAAACACACATTGTGAGATAGTAAAAAGTTTCAAGGAAAGTGCATAGTCGCTCTATGTTGCTCCAATCTTCTTCACTAGGCACTCGTCCCCCTCCTCCATGTTCAAGTTCATTTTTGAACATTGGATCTTCTTCTTTGTACCTTCCAAATGCTTTTTGACAAATGCAAGCGACATTCAACATCAAGAAAGTGGAGTTTTATCTTGTGGTCACATCTAAACATAATCCCTCATAGTTATCTTTGCCAATTTGAGCAATCTTCTCCTTCTCCACAAAAGCTTTCCATTTAGCCCACCTCGTCGGAGATTGTTTCACATACCATACCGCATTGCAAACAATCACAACTGAATTAGAATGTTCTTTCAAGCCATCTTGCACAACAAGGTTAATATTATGCGCAACACATCTCATATGAATGTATTGCCCTTGAAGTACAATAACAGCTCATATGAATGTATTGCCTTGAAGTACAATACTACCCCAATTGCTAATTTTTTTTTTTGTAGATATGAAACCATCATGTCATTAGAATTAGCATTATCCACAATGATGGTCAACACCTTCTCTATTGCCCATTCTTGTAAGCACCCTTCCACCATCCTACCAAGATCTTCACCTCTATGACTAGAAATTGGAACAAAATTTAGAATTCTTTTGTTCAACCTCCAGTCACTAGCAATCCAATGAATTGTGAGACACATATAATTAATCCAAATGTCCATGGTGAGATACGCGAAGTTGTTTGTGGTCTTAAGATGATCTCTTATCTTTGCCCTCTCACCCAAATACAATTGGTAGATGTCCCTTCCTATGGTCCATCTCGATGGGATGTGAAACCTAGGACATGCAATAGACATGAACAATTTAAAACCAATCCCCTCTACAAATTTGATTGCAAGTTCATCTAAATACAATCATTTTACAAAGAGCAACTCATATTGCACTTTCATCAAACTTCCTATTACCTAGGGTCCCACCTTTTGACATTCTTTACTACTTCCAATTCCTGATTGCAAGGAAATTTGTGTTTGACTTGTGTCTTTGTTGTGAGGGTTCTCTCTACAATTAGCCGCATGATTTTTGAGATTAGACGTTCCATTTACCTTAGAATTGCAAAAAATTCTTTATTACAGTATTTGCATACAACCTTTCATAACCTTCTTCATCCACCTCCTTTGCAAAGTGATCCCATACCAAGGACTGTAGCTTCATCAGCTTTCTCTTCTTTCCTCAAGTTAGTCCAGGTTTTGCTGCATTAGTTCTGGCGGAGCTCTCAACAACTCAACGACCTCATTAGTAGCATCAGGTGGCAGTGCAGGGGTCTCTCCGACTTGAGACATCTACATAGAAAATACATACTTAACAGGTATTAGAAATATCCAATGCTTGCTTGTCACTAATCAATTTAACATCTAACAACCAACTGTAACATCCTCCAATTCAGCTTATAAGAAGGCTTAAAACACCATTCGCAATAATAATTTCTCAATAAAAATTGCAAACAGTGAATTTGCTAATTGAGGGAAAAAAATAAAAAAAAGAAGAGATGAAATAATAAAGATAAAAAAATCCTTGGGTTCTTTATCAAAAAAAAAAACCTAGAGTTCTTCGTCGAAATCAATCACAAATTATTCCAAATCACCACAAAACATTGGAATTCCACCACCAGAATCCTCTGCCAAAAGAATCTCAACACTAAATACTCACATAATTACTCAATAAGAAGTATCCATCCATCAACACCGCGTAATAAAACTATCAACACTAACTAATAACAGTAACAATAATAATGAAATTATTTTTTGAGGGATTGAGGAAAGAACCTCTGCACAAAATAGACAAAATCCATTGTAATTTCTGCACAAAAGAGGGGAATTTTTAAACAAACTCACCCCACGATCCGGATGACGACGCCGACGATGGACGAGGACTCAAAGTGGCGGAGTGGAATGAAGACCGAGGCTCAGGGCGAGGACTTGCCGGCAACAAACTCGAGCGGGGAGGAGACTGGAGAGATCGAGACAAAGAGAGAGCCGCAGAATTGAAGAGAGAGGGGGGGGGGGTAGACTTTTAGGGTTAATAACTTAGAATGACAGATTATATATATTTTAAAATTGTAATTTGATTTTTTTCGGTTGTTCTGTTTGGCAAATGCAAACAAAAAACCAAACCGATATTTTCAAAATCAAAACCAATCGAACGAGCTGAATTACAGTTTGGTTTCTAACCGAATTCGTAGGTTCAGTTCGAAAATTTAGCCTGGTTCGGTTTATCCTAATTTTCTCACCCCGGTGGCGACGTCGATCTGATGCAAGGCGGCGGCGGTCTGGTGTTGTTGCCTATCGGCGGCGGTGGTGGTCGCGGAAGGAGAGATATGTGGTTGACGGCGGGCTTGGGATCTAGGGTTAAGGTTTTGGTGGGTTTGATGGAGGAAGGAGGCGAACCATGGCGACAATGATTTTCTGATGATTTTTGACGGGATTTTTTATTCTTTTATTTCTCTTTTTCCGAAGAACAGATCTAGGATTTGATTTATTTTTTTAAGAACAAATATAGGGTTTTGATCTAGGGTTTTGAGAGGGGAGATGAAAATTTGAAGAGAATTGAGATTCAAGCTTTGATACTAAAGTTGATGTAATACGGGGTTCACAATCACCTTCAATTCAATAGAAAAGGAAAACTAGGGTTTTGAGAAGAAGAGATAAGAAACTGGATAGATTTTGGTTTTTACACTCCTTGTACATGATCGGGCTTCACACCCTTTATACTAACCTCAAGATCCCAGATTTCAAGAATTTAACAGAAAATTTTTTATTCATTCATTCAGTAACAATAAGAGAGGTCTTGAGGTCAATTTATAGGCTTTACAAAAGTTCAATCTCAGAACATAACCGATGTGGTACTAAATTTTTAAATAAAAAAATAACTAAATTCAAAATAAACTAAAGCATAATAATAAACTAGCAAAACGGAGTGATGTCCTCATCATGATGTCTGCCATCTTCCTAAATGGTATACTAGTTTCCTAGTGCTTCCCGCATATGGTTGGAAAATTCTTGAGAATGAGGGTGTCAATGTAGAATGCTTAGCACCTAGGTGTCATATAATCTCCATGAATAGGTGAATGCTTCTCAACCCGTAGAGAAGAAAGAGCTATCTCTAAAAGAGGTGGGAATATGATCCTAGAGGATAATAGAAGGAAGAAAGGAAACAAATAGAACATTGTTTGTTTAATTTCTATTATAATCATCATCACTACACTTCAAAATTAATATTCCTTCATCTGTTACTTTCCTCTAGTTTTTAGTTTCCAATGTGTAGCTTTTCTTTCCCGTTCTTTCCTGCCATGTTATCTATTGAATGGCTAGGCTCTATGCCCTTAGCTAGAGAATTTGTTTTTGGATCAATGATCCCCCATACCCAGATTTAGGTTGTTGGCTTGTTAAGATCTTAAGGAGTAATTGTGGACATGACCAGAAATAAAAGGGAATTTTAGGTTTTATGGATTCAGATTGTTAAGGTTTAAAAGGGGAAAAAAAAAAAACAAAACAAAAATGTCTTATGAAGAGCTTTGGTTTAAGCAGTATAAATGAGTTTTTTTTAACAAAAAAGTACACTTTAATGTCTTTTGTATATGGTACAATGCAAAAAATTTAGATGTAACCATAAGGAGAGTGTTTGTGATGTCTTTTCTCTTGGCTAGTTGGTTTATATCATAACTTAGAGATAAGTGCAGACCCACATAACAAATTTATCAGCACCACTCTTTTTGGACTCTCTATTATTCTAGGAGAATTTTGGTGGGGTATTGTATGAGCATGAACTCCATAACTAATAAGGTAGGTTCTTCTCCCATCAACTAGGCTATTAGATTCTATTGCTAGACTCCTCTCTGTCCATAATTATGCTTAATCAATAATTTGATACCGACTCTTAGAGTGTTATCAGGTTCACAGGTAATTTAAAAGTTTGTTAAATTGTATGTGGTTAGATTGTTTGTGGGAGCCTGCTTAGTACATAACTGTTGTATGTTAATAGTAAAGGCATAGATGATGCTGATGAAGGGAACAGCAAGATTTCTGAGGCTTATGAACGTGTGAAACTGTTGTTTGGTTGATGATGCAAAGTTTACATAGATGGTTAGTTAGGATATAAAGACTGGTTATTTGATGCTTTATTTACTGACCTACAATTCTTTTAAATGGAAAGGCCTCTGGCTGCAGAATAAAGAGAATGAAGGCTCTACTTTATGTATTGTGGATTTCCATTTGATTTTCAAATACCTAGCTGATCTGTTAGTAAGAAAGATAGTTCCAAGTACATTTCAGAGAAATGAATGATTGATTCTCGAGCCAACAATCAGCTGATGCGTATATGTAGTCCTTTTACGATTTACTTTTGACAATATTCTTGTCCCTTAGATTTT
>JAVJIF010025999.1:0-68553 GCA_038442645.1 Agave tequilana
CGGGCGTCGGGCCGACGCGCCTTGATGCTGAGACGCGGGCTTCGGGCGACGCGTCTGAACGTTGAGACACGGGTGTAGAGCCAACGCGTCTTAATGCTGAGACGCCGAGCATCGATTCCTCGCGTCTAGAGTTGAGACTCTGCTTCCTTAATGGCTGGTCTCTTGGTCATTTTTAGACAGCCTACAGAACCCCCTCCAAAGTTTCTGATATTCTGCAGTTGAATGGGACGGATTTCGGAATACTTTGGATCTCAGCCGTGTTCGCGTTATGATGGATGTGATGCTTCGGGGCTTGATCTTATCTGGAATTGGTCTTGTGAGTGTACTGTTGAACTCTTTGAAGCCGTCAGAGTTGATCGTGTTGAGTGTCTAGATACACAGTCTAGACCTCCCCGATTGCTTTTAGTCTGTCACGGGTGCGCTTTGGCCGGGGAGGGAGGGGTTGGTTGTCTGTTTGCGTCAGTGTACTGTTGAACTGACTTTGCAGAAGCAGAGACTGGACGCAGGTTCCTTTTTGAAAAAGCAGAGACTGCTTTAAAGACGCGACTTCTTAGCGAGACGCGATGTTTGGCCTGTTTGAGGGGACGCGGACTTTGGAGAGACGCATCTCTTGAAATGCAGACGCGATTTTCTGGGTGCATTATGATGATGCTGACGGGCATGTCCACCGAAGAGCCGCGTACTTTGGGACGCGAACTGTGCCATGTCATGATTACGCCGCCAGCTGGCCTGGGGAAACGGCGAGATTCGCCTTTTGGCGCGCGGACTCCCACGGTTCATTAAATGGACTGCTCCACGTGTCAATTCTGACTTGTGGCGGGGTCGCGACGCATGATCTTCCCTGTTCAAACAATGATTTGGCTCCACGCGTCAGGCAGCGATTCGCTGCAGCGTTTATTGGGCCAACCGCTGCGTATCTTCGCGAATCTCTGTGCCTATAAAAGGCAACAGTTAGAGAGATGTATCTTCTTCTCCGAACGAACGCATTCTCTAAAAAAAAAGAACTTCTTCCTCTCCAACTATTCATCTCCTCGCTCGGATTTCTTGATCTTCAATGGCTCCCAAGACAAAACCGACTGCATCGACCTCAAGGGCGACCGTCGCCGAGGCTGAGAGAGATGCTTCCTCTGCGCAGGAGGGTGTTTTCCGAGGTTAAAATGTACCTTCGGTTGTGGGTTCCGCCATTAAAACATGTTCATAGAACCCTAAGGACCTTTAACACAAGATCGTGTTTGATTCTCGGACGCTGTCCTTGAGATGATAACCGGGGCGCGGGCCTGATGATCCGACGCTGGTGAACTCTGCACTCTGGGTCCTTCACTTAGAATATTTCTAATTGTGAAGGTCTCTGGACGCGATTTGTAGAACGCGAATTTGATCCATGCGTTCTGTGCCGCGTTTTGTGCCATCAGGCGCTGGCGTCCGAAGTCCAAGCACTTTGAAATTTCACAAGTCTTGGTTTGCAGAACGCGGATTTGATCCTTGCGTTCTGTGTCTTCAACCGCCGATTTTGTAGAATCTGGCGTTTGAGTCCCAAGTACTTCGAATTTTCATAAGTCTTGGTTTGTAGAACGCAGCTTTGCAGGTCTGGACGCGGATTCGAAAAATTCCTGCGTCCAGTATTCTCTTCTGCGTTTTGGTGCAAGTTCGCAGGTCTGGACGCGGATGATAACTCCTGCGTCCAATGTCTCGGCTGCGTTTTGAATTATGAACACTTAGCGTCTTCCCTTATTTTTGGCAAAGTATCTGACCAAGTGTCTTTTTTCTTTTGCAGTGCCGCATGTTTCAGGTTCACTCGCCAAGATGCACCATTTTGGCCGCGTGGGTGGTGCCGACCGGGGCTTGACCTTTGTGCAAAGAATGAGTGTCCCGTGACTGCTGACCAGTTGCTGGATCGCAGGCTCTCTAATGTTAGCAGGAGAACCTTCCGGGCACTTATGACCGATGCCGCGCTCAAACGGATGACGGTGTCAGGTTGGAGAAGCCTGCCTTCTTCTTTGGGATATATCTATGATGATGGCCGTCGTGTGTCTGAGGGGACCTATAAATGGCTCCGTGAGATAAAGGGCGAAGATTCTTTCTTCCAGACATGGAGAGGATGTTCCCGATGTCCTACTTTCAACACATGTCTGTTCCCCGAAAGATGGAATGGGACATTTCCCAGTATATCCCTGAGATCGCCCTTGGTGACTTTGGCCTCCAAAAGGTAGACCGCCATGATAGTCATGACGGGTCAGTCGTCGGACTGTTCCCTGCGTCGTCCAAGCCTGAAATCCCAATGGAGAGATCCCGGAGCTTGCTACCACCTTCCTCAATTCCTTCATAGAAGCAGGGGGTGACTATCCTGTCGACTTCCGTGCGTATGGATGGGTCCATTCTCCAGAGAATTATGGTGGGGTAGGATGGTGGGTTTTGTCCTTACCAATCTTGAGGGGCCGCTGAAGCGTGTGGGGCTGTACCCAGCAGTCAGGGCCGTGCAGTGGGGCGTCCCGATGAGTTCCCATAACTTCTTTGGGATTTGGAGCGCTACAATCCTCGGACGGGGACATTCTTTACTTCCGGTTGGAGAGATGGGCCTTGCCCTACACGAATTGTATGAGGTCTCCGGGTTGTCGTCAGGGGATATTCCTTACGAGGAATTTGTCCCAACCACCAGGGAGCTGCGCCTTTTGGAAAAAGAATCTCCTCAAGTGTATGAGACCTACTGGGAGGTAATGTGCCATTTCTACATCTGCGGTCAGACAACTGCCTGGAGGTCAGGAGGCGTCAAGCAACTATCCTGGGCTGATTATCTGTTTAATAATGTCAGCAATAAAGATCTCCCAGTAATCCGACTAGCTCCTAGTCTGGTGGGGAAGTTGAAGACAGGATCGACGCAGCTTCTGACAAGTTACACACCACGGAGTCGAACGAGGACGGCTTCGACCCTGACTTGGTCTTTGAGAGCTTTCACCATCAAGCCCGGACCCCTATTTCTGATCAGGCGCTGTTGGCGGGCTTCCTGATGTTGTGGCTGAAGAGGTGTGTGGTGCCCACGCTACCACATGAAGTTATTGTGGCAGATGTGGTGTACCCGGCGGTACTCTTGGCTCATGGCCACCCCATAGCCCTTCTTCCCGCCGTGGTGGCTGGTATTCAAAGCGGGCTGCGGGTGTTGACCAAGAGCTTCTGCGGACCCCAAAGACTGCTAATTCTCGTGGGAGCCGGTATACCGACTCAGAGGGGAACCCGACGGTGAGGCACCCCAACCCGCGAATTGAGCTGCCTTACACGTACCTCATGGCTTGGTACGTGATGCATTGCCCATCTCTAATGACGGCGGCGCGTGGGAGCGTGGATCATATCCCATTTGTGCAGCGGCTGGAACGTTCAGAGTGGCATGACACCTACCTGTATACATTAGGAAGCGTCTTTCCTGTGCCGCCAATTACCAGCTCAACCGCTGCTTTCCAGAGGTTCAAGGTGCAGCCCCCGGGGAGCTGTTCACGGATGTCGCTGGGCGGGATGACTTCTCGCAATTGCCTTGCTGGAGCCTTCTGGTGGTTGATCAATATACGACCAGGATATGTGCTGTTTCGCCAAGGACTTCCTGCACTATCGAGCCGTATATGCCAAGTCGTTTTGCCCGACATTTGGCTATGATCAGCTTTACGTCGGGAATCCCAATGCTCAACTTGCCTTTGACGGGAATCTGTTCGAAGGCGCTCGGGCTTGGTATTACAGTGTGGCTGGAGGGACGGGAGCAACGTTCCATCTACCCGACGAGGCGCCTAAGTGCCGTATGAGCTTCAGCTTCTGTATTTGGTACTCCCAAGCCGGCCAGACGCAAGATCTTATTCCGGAGTCTTCATGTCTTGAGAGTATCAATGCCAGTCTCGAGGAGAGGTCTGAATCCAGTAAACGTACTAAACTCCTCGACCCGTACCTGAAAGCTCAGAGGGAGGTCGAGAAACGATCGAGGAGGGAGCCCCCAGTAGTGAGGGCGGCACCGCGACCGGCAAGGGCAAAGCCGCAAGCGACGAGGGCGGAGCCACCAGCAATGAGAGTGGAGCCCCGACCGACCGGCAAGGAGGTCGAAGCAATTGGCGAGGAAGCGTCGTCGACGCTCTGCTCTCTGTAGTTGAGCCTGCCCAAAGAAGGCTCGGAGGGACTTAACGGCTGAAGTCTCTCAATCCAGAGCTATCTCTGCTGGAGTTGAGGTTCCTCCTGAAGGTGTCCCTGTTAGAGTTGAGGAACCGTGGAAGATGAAGATTTTCCAAGCTTGGTCCGTGCTCCTAGGTCACGCAGCGAGACCGTGGAGGAAGGGGAGCTTGTTGAGCGCCCCCTTATTGCTGGTGATGCTGAGTCACCGGAGATTGACATAATGGGCGAAGAGGATGTCGAGATTCCAGGAATCTCAACTCAGCCCGAATTTCCTCCTGCTCATGAAGGGAGAGACGAGGTACAGCAGCGGGGTCTCCTAGCGTCTTTATTTCCAATCCTCGGGCAGTTGACCCTAGTCCTACCACTGGGGTGATTGGGGGTAAGGCTCCTGTTGCGGAGCTTCCTCGTGTGGCGCTATCGTCTTCTTCGTCATCGGGAGAAAGTGACTTTGAAGATAAAGTCGACTATGGCGATGAACCCGCTCTTCCTGATCAGGGCGGATTCTTTGACGTCTCGGAGGAGGAACAACATGAGGGTGAGCCCTCGATGGCGCCATCGTCACTGGCGACAATTGCTCCCACTGACGGTATTCTTTTCTCCTTCTGTTTAATTCTCTTTTTTCATGTTGAAGAGGATGTTCTAACATTCTTCTTTTGTACTGCAGGGTCAGCTGGAGGTACCGGGGCTCAGCCCGAGGGAGTTGAGGCTTCGGTTGCCGAGACAACCTCAGTGGGGGCAGCTGTTGAAGTTGGGGAGCCTTCCCCTTGCCAGGAGGGGAAACAACCATTGAGGCTGAGGAGGCTCTCACTCCGCCGGTGGAGAAGGCTACTGCTGAAGCTGGGGAGACTCCCATTCTACAGGACTCGACGCCTAGTAAGGCAGCTCTGACTGAGGGGGCTCAGGTGGGGAGTCTGACGATCGGCACCCTTCCAGAAGGCCACACAGCTCAATCCTCGGTGGAAGTTCTGAAGAGGTTGTGCTTACAACTCCTTCCTTGGTCGTGGAGCTCCTGCAGAGGCGGCGCTCCAGGAAGCGCCAGTGGGTAGTCTTGCTCTTGCCACATCGACGGCTGGCACGGCTCTTGTGCGAGAAGACCCGCCCTATATCCCTTATCCCGTGACAGAAAAAGGGTCGGGAAGCTTCTTAGGTGGTGAAGACATGGGGGAGCTGGCACGTCAGATGGTGCAACAATTCTTCACCTCGATGGGATCCTGTATTGATCTCATCTTCCGTGGACACAGCACCTTCCAGTTCGCCCAGAGGCTTCTTGAAAATATGGCCGTGAGCGTCGAATTGGCGGGAGGCCCTTCACTTGCCAGGGCATGCTGCAGGTGGTAGAGCAACTTGGAGATAACCTGCGGGAGCTGGAATCTTTGGAAGATGCTGGTTCTTCCGGTGAGGCCAGGCCATCCTGACTAGGCTCCTAGCTGCTCAGGAACGAGAGCGACAGGAGGCGGAGGCGCAGATCACTGCCGAGGTCCGTGACCTTGAATATTCCAAGGCTGAATTTCAAAAATTAGCGGAGATTCGAGGGAATCTGAGCTCAGTGAGCAGAGCACGGAGCAGGTCATCCTCAGAACTCGGGACATTATCGCCAAGGCGGAAGCTGTTCTTGCGCTAAATGAGGAGAAACTTGTTTCCCTCAAAAAGGAGCTTGAGGAGCAACGGGCTGCTACGGCGCGTGCTGAAGAGAGTCTATCCCTGCAATCTTCCAGGGTGGAATCTCTGCGGATGCAGCTGGCTGCCAGGAGTTTCTTATCTGAGACGGAGCTGCGGGACCGGGCTATCATGGAGGCTGAGAGGACGCGCCAGCATGAGATTCACCGCCTTAGGGAACAAATCCGTTCCTTGGCGAGCCAGGACATTTAGCCTTCTTTTTTCTTCTTTTTTTTTTGTAAAGAAAAGGGACACTCTATTATTAAGAGTGTTTGTATCCACTTCTATCATTTTTGATATAATAGAAGTTTTCTTTAAAGCTTTTGTCCCAATTTCTTTGTCCTGTTGTGGATGAGTCCAACTCTTGATCACTAGTTGTGATTACTGAACTTAGGTAGGGCTAAGTTCTTTTAATGAGACGCGGTCTTGGCGAGACGCGGCATTAATCCCACAGGGTGAGACGCGGTCATCAGTCTACCGGAACTTAGATTTCACTAAGTCCTTTACTGAGACGCAGCGTCAATCATAAAGTGAGACGCGGTCATCATTTCATAAGAACTTAGATTCTACTAAGTCCTTTTGATGAGACGCGGCGTCAATCACAAATCGGAACGCGGTCTTCTTGATAAGATGCGGCGTCGATCAAAAGATGAGACGCGGCATTGATCCGTAAAGTAAGACGCGGCTGTCAGTCCCTGAGACGCAGCGTCAATCACAAGGTGAGACGCAGCTCTGAATAACGCAAATCTGTCTTGCGCGGGGATCGGGCAGACGCAAGAGATGCAGCCTTGTCTGCTGAAGGGACGCGGCTTTCCCACCTGCGTCTAATGTGATCTGACTCAAGATTTTAGGAGATCTTTGCTCGTCAGGTCTCCTCTGTCGATTGGGATTCCGAGTCATCCGTTGATTCCCAAAGCAGGTATCCACGCGTCAACTCCTCATTGGACTCAGGAGTTACTGCCCTTAAAGGCAAAACCGACGCGGGCGGTTGAAAATCGGTGCTTGCGACGGTTTCCAAAGCGGCGTTCCACGCGTCAACCTCCACTGGGCTTTGACAATCGTGCGTGATGTTCCCAAAGCGTCGTTCCACGCGTCAATCCTCCACTGGGCTTTGACAATCGTGCGTGACGGTTCCAATTAACGCCCCATTAATGGCAGTTATTAGGGCCTGCCTATAAATAGGGTGCGCTCCCTTCTATAATCCAAGCTTGGATTATTTCTCTTTGGTGGATTGCTCTGAGAAGTCCCACCTTCTTCAAAAAGAGTTTCTTGATAGGGACTCCGTCTGCATGGACGAAGGTAATTCCGAGGATGAAGATGACCCAGAGCTCTCACGCTTCGGTTTGGTCTCTTCAAGAAGAACCCCCTCTCAGATCATCTTGGACGCCTGCGTTTGGGTGCAGAGAGGCCAACTCTGGCCAGAGGTCTCTGCTGGTATGTCCCCCGATGATGTGTATAGCCTGAACTTCGGCATGATGATCTGAATGAAGTCCCGGTGCATTCCTCCTCTGGAATTTGTGCCAGTGACTTCTCTGAATGCAGGCGCTTGACGCTGGCTTTGCCCATTGCGTTTTACTGCCTTGGCGCGTTTCAGACCTGAATCTTGCAACTCCTGTTCACCCAACAGAGAGATGGCAATTTTTGGCGTTCTGAAATTCTCTGCGTCTGGTGCATTAGGCGCGGGTACAAACTGAGGCCGCGTTTGAATCTTATGCGTGGTGCAGTTTGACTTGCGTCTGTTTGCCTGTGCGGGTCATTCCCGCGTCTGAAGTCTTGAATGGCTGCCGCGTTCTGTTACTCAGTTTCCTTTATAAAAATGTACTGAGTTCCAGATTTTCTGACTCTCTTGCTTATTCTTTGCAGGTAGGCTTGCTTGTCCTTTTTCAGGTTTGCTGGGCCCCAGAAAGATATACCGGCTGGCGAACTTGCTCCACGTTCGTTTGTGAGAGATTAAATTATGGTCCTCGTCGTTTGTGAGAGATTAAATTATATCTCTGACGAGGACCCAACCCTCGCCAAGGTCTCTTCAGATCTGGTGCAAGAGATGGATAGGCCGAGTATCGGCGAGGGTGGTCCGGCGGTTACGGTGGCGGAGAAGATCCTCTTCCTCTCCCAACTCCAGAAGTGACATCGAGGACATTCCGTTGGATGGCCTGCTGGGGAAAGGGATGGTGATGAATGCAGGACTCTCTGCTGCCGCTGGACCGAGTGGAGGGTGGCATCCTTTGTGATGACTCCGAAACTTCTGCTCACCCCAAGAGTGACTCCATGTTTGTTGGATGATCTGCTAGGGAAAGAGACGCGCCTGAACGAAGGGTTGCAGGACCTTCTGTTGCCACCGGACCTCAAGAACACCATTGCTCTTAGCCTAGTCAGCTAGGGCGCTTTCGAAGTTGGCGTCATGCATCAAAGTGCAACCGGTTCCAACAGTCGCCACTTCTGGGACATCATGCACTTAGATCAGATGCAGTTTCAAGGAGTGAGTACGGCCTCAGAGAGAGAGAGGGACTTCTTTGTACTCCTTAATTGTAACACTCAATCTTATTGTATAAGAGAGCGTTTTGTATCACTTTCATGTGTTTGGATATGAATAAAAGTGACACTTTTCTTTTTGCCTCTTTCTGTTGTCTTGAACGTTTTGTTTTAGAAGCAAAAGAATGATTTTGGTGGACCCGCCACTTTATAAAAGAAAGTGACAGGTGGAGTGCGTACCCCCAGAGAAAGTGAACTTTTATCAAGGATTTGGGATTAACTTGATTTAAGATCAGCTGGGGATTTTGATAGAAGCATTGTTTATTGTTGTAATGTTAACCAACACTGCCTCCAAAATGAATTTGATACTCGGTTGGGGAGAATATCAAATGAAACTAGACTCGTGGGGAATCTAGTAGGATTTTTACCGTTAGAGGTGTGATATTAACTTAACGGTTTAGAAGTAGTCTTGTCAGAAGTGTAATGTTAACTTGACAAGGATGTGAGTTAGAGGTGTGATATTAACCTAACTCATCAGCATCTCAGTTTTATTTGGGAAAACTGAGGGTGTCACTGTCATAGGTGTGATGTTTAACTTAACAGTGATAGAAATGCTAGAGGTGTAATGTTGAACTGGCATTAGTCGTCTCGGCTTAAAGAAGTCAAGGAAAGGTCATAGCCATAGGTGTATTGTTGAACTTAGCAATGACTCGGATGCTAGAAGTGTAGTGTTAACTTGCATCGTTCATCTCGGCTTGGACAAGGAAGTCGAGGAAAGGTCATAGCCATAGGTGTATTGTTGAACTTAGCAATGACTCGGATGCTAGAAGTGTAGTGTTAACTTGGCATCGTCCATTTCAGCTTCGATATGGAAGTCTGAAGAAAGGTGACTGTCAGAGGTGTGATATTAACTTGACAGGCACTCGAAGTACCGCTTAGAGGTGTAATGTTAACTTAAACAGTAGTTTTGTCAGAGGTGTGATATTAACTTAACAAGAATTGCTTGCGATAGGAGCAATTTGAGGACCTGTCATTCTATTGATGAGAATTGACAAGTGGAATTTGAGGTGCCAGAGGTATAGTGTTAACTTGGCAAATTTGAGAGTTTGTTACTCTATGCAGAGTTAACAAGCCAGGTTTGTACTCGACAAAGAGTATTCATTACCAGAGGTATAGTGTTAACATGGTAATGATTGCATTTTGTGGTCCTACCATTCTATGGATGAGAATTGGTAAGGGATTTTTGGAGGGAAGAGTGGAATCAAGTCCACTTAGGATTTTTAGCAAACCCTCAGCTATCAACGGGTTTGTCATGCCTTTACCAACTACCGTTTGAGTTGGGCTAGCCATGCTATTCCCCTCAGCATGATGAGTTGTCGAAGACTTGTGTTGGACTTAAAAGCCAACATTTTCTTCTATCCTTAGCCGTCGGAGGCGTCGGATCAAATGGGAACGTGTCCCTTAGGATTTTTAGCAAATCCTCAGCTGTCAACGGGTTTGTCATGCCTTTACCAACTACCGTTTGAGTTGGGCTAGCCATGCTATTCCCCTCAGCATGATGAGTTGTCGAAGACTTATGTTGGACTTAAAAGCCAACATTTTCTTCTATCCTTAGCCGTCAAGGGCGTCGGATGTTTGATCAGAGGTGTATTTTTAACTTGATCGGTGGAAGAATGCCATCTAGGGATAGTATTTCTTCAGGAATTTGCCATTGATTGGCATCATGAGTGTATCGCCATTTGAGGTTATGAGGCGATACGATCCATTTGAGTAGACTGACTCTACCACAAATGGTCCTTCCCATTTGGGTTGGAATTTTCCTTTCGTCTGTGTGTCATGACCATGGGTCTTCGGACGGCTAAGACGAGGTCGCCTTTCCTGAAAGTTCGCGATTTGACTTTCTTGTTGAAGGCTCTGGTGATACGAGCTTGGTAAAGCTCGATTTGTTGTTGGGCCTGCAGACGCTTGTCGTCCAAGGCTTCCAATTCTTGGAGTCGCTGTCGATGCTTCTCCTCTGTTGTCATTTCCGCTGTCAAGGCGACGCGAAGAGATGGAATTTGGATTTCCAGTGGAAGGACGGCTTCGCATCCGTACACCAAGGAAAATGGCGTGGCTTTAGTTGGGGTTCGCACAGTCGTGCGATAGGCCCATAAGCATTCGCCCAACTTATCGTCCCAGTCTCGTTGACTTTTCGAGACGAATTTCTTGAGAAGCTTGCCAATAGTCTTATTGAAAGCTTCTGCGAGGCCGTTAGCGGGCGGGATAGTATGCCGTTGATGACACACTCTGGATTCTGAACTTGGCGCAGAATCTCTGAAAAGCCTGGCTGATGAACTGGGGTCCATTGTCATGGACAATCCGCCGAGGCACACCGAAGCGGTAAATAACGTGATGTTTACGAACTTGATCACGTTAGAAGATTTCACCTCTTTCAAAGGGATAGCTTCGGCCCACTTTGAGAAGTAATCGGTTATCGCTAGGATGAACCGATGTCCCTTTGATGATGGTGGGCTGATAGGACCAACCACGTCCATCCCCCACATTTCGAACGGCCAGGTAGAGGTCGTAGAGTGGAGGTATCCTGGTGCTTGATGGATGAAGTCGCCATGTATTTGACAGGCGTGACATCTTTTGGCATAGGCAACAGCATTGGCAACCATCTTGGGCCAGTAGTAACCCAATCTTTGGAGTCGGTTTGCCAGCTTCGGGCCAGGTTGATGAGCTCCACACGTACCATCGTGGGCTTCTTTCAACACTTCGTGGGCTTCTTTTGATGAGAGGCACCGGAGCAGGATCCCATCATGCGATCTACGATACAATGTTCGCGAAATCGCATTGTAGTAGAATTTGGAGGCTTTCCTTCGGATGGCAGCCGCCTCCCTGGTGTCTTCGGCAAGATGCCGTATAAGACAAAATCAATGTAGGGGATCGCCAGTCTTTAAGCTCTGGATCGGTCGACACTTCAAGTGTTTCCTTACCGCGACGATCTCCCGTTGACCTCTGGTAGTCTCCGAGGGGACTTTTGGGCAGTATAGGTCGTGGCTATAGACGAATACCTTCTCCATTGCTCCAGCTGGAAGAGCTAAGGAGGCAGCAAGGGATGCAAGTGCATCTGCATGCGCATTTTGCTTGCGCGGTACATGGTCGATGTAGAAGTTTGAAAACTCTCGGCCATGTGGATTGTCGCGTTGTAATAGGGTACTAGATCTTCATGCCTGACCTCATACTCTCCGCGAACTTGGCTGATGATGAGTTTAGAATCACCGTATGCCTCGAGATTTTTAACGCCAATCTCATCGGCGAATTGCATCCCAATCAAAAGAGCGTTGTATTCCGCCACATTGTTGAACAGGGCTCGGTTAACGAGATAGCTCGGGGAATCACGTAATTTTGTGGGGAGACGAGTACCACTCCTACCCCGCTACTGTGTGTCCCTCCGAGCTTGCCCTTGATGCACCGTCGAAGAAAAGTTGCCATACTTGACTTTCGAACGACGTCTGAGCTAGGCAGACTTCGGCGACCTCATCTGGGAGATCCTCGTAGAGTTTGGCTGCCCTGGGATCTGGGTGTTCAGCTAGGAAGTCCGCCACCGCTTGTCCTTTAATGGCTTTTTGTGGCAGAAAATGCATCTCATATTGTGATAGCAATATGGCCCATTTTGCCAGCCGGCCATTTAGTGAAGAAGGCTTTGTCATAAGTAACCTCAGGGGGTTGACTTTGGATATGACATTTATGGTTTGGCCCACCAGATAGTGTCGCATTTTCTGAATGGCGAACACCAGTGCCAAACATTCCTTCTCGATCGGGTTATACCGATGTTCGGCTCCGATCATCATTCTACTTAGGTAGTAGATTGCTTGTTCTCGCCCCTGGTCATCATTCTGAGCTAGTAGAGCTCCCAAAGAATGATCCATTGATCGGACATACACCAGGAAAGGCTTTCGGATACCGGAGCTGCCAGGACTGGTGGTTGGGTGAGGTAGCGCTTGATTTCCTCAAATGCTTGCTGGCAAGCGTCGTCCCAAATGAACGAAACGCCTTCTTCATCAGCTTAGCGAAGGGTTGGCATCTCCCGGAGAGATTTGAAATGAATCTGCGGATGTATGCCAATCGTCCTTGTAATCCTCTGAGCTCCTTGAGGCTTCTGGGGGGTTGCATCTCTTGGATAGCACGGACTTTCTCCGGATCCAAATGGATTCCTGTGGAAGTCACAACAAACCCTAGGAATTTGCCACTGGCTACCCCCAGGAAGGACTTGGTGGGGTTCATCTTCAATTGATGAGCCCGCATGATGTCGAAGACCACCCTCAGGTCTGCTATGTGATCACCTTTAGTGCGGCTTTTCACCGCGATGTCGTCGACATAACATTCCACCGTTTTGCGTATCTGCCGATGGAAAATGGCATTCATGGCCCTTTGGTAGGTTGCCCCCGCATTTTTCAAACCGAAGGGCATGACGGTGTAGCAATATACCCCTAGAGGTGTCCTGAAGGAGGTGTGCTTTTCGTCATCGGGATACATCTTGATTTGATTATATCCTGAGAACCCGTCCATAAAGGACATTCGCTCGAATCCACAAGTGTTGTCAATCATGACATCTGTGATTGGCAATGGGAATTCGTCTTTGGGCAGGCCTCGTTTAGATCACGGAAGTCGATGCAGATCCGGATCTTCCCGTTCTTCTTGGCGACGGGGACGATGTTGGCTACCCAGTCGGGATGCTGTTCCTCCCTGATAAAGCCGGAGTCAATAAGCTTCCTGACTTCTGATTGGATTGCCTCCATTATCTCTGGACGGAACCGTCGCTGCTGTTGTTTAACAGGCTTCATGTCCGGATTGATGTTGAGGCGATGCATAGCCACTTGAGGATCAAGTCCAGGCATGTCCTCATAATTCCAGGCGAAGACATCTATATACTCTTGTACAAGAGATATTAAATCCTTCTTCTCTGGAGGCGACAGGCCGTCACTTATGAAGATGGGTTTAGGATTGTCTTCATCTCCTAGGTTGACTTGAACAACCTTGTCTTCTGTGGGTGGCTCACGCTGTTCAAAGCGGATGTCCCAAAGAGCATTCAAATGTCTGATCCAAGGGTCTGTATCAGATTGGATCATTTCTTCATCTTCATCCTCCATATGGCTTGTCGAAACCATGTTTACTGAAAGCCCTTTGAAGATGTTGCCGACACTGACATCTGATTCCCATGACGACGTGTCTGATGAGCAGTCATGACTTGACAGTCTCTCCGAATCAGAGGCTGATGGCACTGGAGTTGATATATAGCCTAAACCCCCGGCGCGTCCGATGATAGTAATCAGGGGTTTTCCCTTTCGGTACAAAGGATCGAAGCAGTGTTCTTCTCTTCCTTTTCCGAAGTTCAATCCTGGCCTGTGGTTAGATCATACCCCATGCGCTTCATCATCTTGAGCGTTCTCGGTTCATAATGATCGAACTGAGGGGATTCATCCTCACCTTCCGATTCTTCGTGGGGCATTGGTTCAGATGCGATTCGCCCAAAAAGTATTGGTCTTTGGCCTTTTCGTCTGGCTGGAACCATGAATACAGACTCTTGCGCGTCACCATTATCTTGGTATGTCCCGAAGGATGATTTCACCGGTACATGCAAAGATGTCAAGGCATCTATTGCCGACCAGAGGTCATCGTCCACGTCGGTAGTGGTATCCGACGGTATTGAATCGGAAACATACACAGGAAAATACGCAAAGTCTAAATCTTCATTAATGTACCAACCACCCGCATCGTCGGTGGTATCAACATCGAGCTTATTAGTGCTCTTTACAATGGGCTCCAACTCCCACAGGCACTCTTCTTTCTCAGGCTCAATGTCAGCTTCATTACCAGAGTCTGGCTCCTCTGGTTGTGGGGTTTCATTAGTCTCCTCCGGATCCTGATATAAGAGGGAGTCCGTGAAATAATTTTCAACCCCTTTAAACGGATGCCTTTCGGCAATCAACGTTCGGACCTGTCCACTCTCGTCAATGTATTTCATGACTTGGTGGAGAGTAGAGGGAACGATGGAATTGCGGTGAATCCATGGTCGTCCCAGCAACAGGTTGTAGGAAGTGTCCGCGTCAATGACGTAACACGTCACTTCTGACTTGAGGCTCCCGATCTGGCATTTGAGCTTGATCTTCCCCATTGGGCGGGAGCTGTTGGCATTGAACCCGTAAATAGTCGTCTGGGTAGGGCTCAGACGATGGGGTAGGAATGCCTAGAAACTGCATAACCCGGCGAGGTATGATGCTCAGCGCGGACCCTGGGTCTACCTGGATGCGGTTCACCTCGGATGACCCAATATACCCTGTGAAGTATAGGGGTCGGTCATGCTTCCCTTTAACCTGCATGTCATCTGTTGTGAAGGTGATGCAGGGAGCATTTGGGGAGGCGTGGAGGCAATCCTCTACATCTTCCTCCCTTGGCACACGAGTCATGAAGACCTCAGCATTGGCCAAAGCTTCTTGTAGAGCCTCTCTGGTTGACTTTGATAGCCTCAGGAGCTCATACAAGGTAATGCGTGCCGGGATGTTGGCTAGTTGAGCCAAGACGTCGAAGCGGTAAGGTGTCGAGGATCCTTCCGTTACACCTTTCGCAAGAACTCGAGAAAACCGAGTTTCTTTCTGCTTCTCCCCAGGCTGTTTAGAGGAGGGCTTGGCTGGTTCCACGGCTGGTTGCGGAGAAGCCGCTGCTGTCTCGCCGTACTGCTTCAAGTATGCCTGTCCTGAACGGGTCCCCGCCGTAGGTTGGCTGGGCTCTGCGGCCAGGACTATTGTTTCCTCTTCTGAGTCAGTCAGCGAGGGAACATCAGTGTCCGCTTCTCGAGAGGAGGCGCATATCACATGGCAAGATGAAGCCTTCCCTTTGCCTTTGGACTTCCTGTTGGTCACAGTCGTCCATTGTTGCTCGTCGACGAGGTCAGGGTGGACCCACATGATTTCCCCTCGAGGTGTAGGGACGGGTACCAAGCCTTTCTCCTGCTGCTGATGAGGGTCTGTGTTGACCACCCTCAGTTCACCTTTCGGGACAGAGATCACCCCACGGGTGTCGGGGGTCGTGTCCAAACTGGAGAATCGACGTCATGTTGGCCGTCATCTTCTTCTGCTCTGGTCGGAGTTTTAATACCTCCGCGTCAATCAGAGCTTGAAGGATGTCCTTAAAGACGTAGCAGCTTTTGGTAGGATGACCGAGCATCCTGTGGTATAAGCAGTAGGTGGGATTGTCGGTCTTGCCGACTTCCTCCGGGCGCCTAATTTCAGGTAGCTTCAGTCGATTGCTCTTGTGAGTAGCTTGAAGAGCGAATCGACGTGTTCCTCCTTGAAGGAATACTACTTGTTGGGGCGCGGCTGGCTTGAAGAGCCACTTGCCCTGCCTGTTTGAGGTTGGTGGGAGATTTGGTCTCCGTCGCCAAATTATCCTTCCGCTTCGTCTGGAGAGAGGTGTCTGGTGCACGCCTTGTCGACCTCTCTGGCCTGGGCTACCTTCTTCCGCTCTGACGCGGGCGACAATCTCCTCAGCCTGTTCACCTTGCTGGACTAATTGTTTCCAGGTGCGGCTTTCAGCAACTCCTATTTGAGCAAGGAGTGAGGTTTGGAGATTATGGCGACATGTTTCCACCAGGGTGGCCTGGGTCATGCCGCTTGGACATCGGAGTGCCATGTTCCGAAATCTTTCTACGAAAGACTTGACGGACTCTCCCTTTCGCTGTTTTGTAGCTAAAAGGGTAGGCATTGTGACCTCCGAATCATCTTCGAAGAAGCGTGTTAGAAACAGCTTCTCCAAGTCGCCCCAGTTCTTGATGGAACCTTCCGGGAGCTTCATAAACCACTCAAAAGCCAACCCTTTCAGGGTGCCGATGAACAGTCGCGCCAAGATGGCGTCATTATCTACCACGTTCCCGGTCTGGGATTTGAAGTAGTAGATGTGCTGGTTGGGTGACCCTTCCCGTCGAATGCTTGGAGAGTTGGAGCCTTGAACTTAGGAGGGTACGGGACTAAGTCCCACTCGGCCGGATAGGGCCGGACTACTCCAGCTTCTTGGAGGCCTTTACGGTTGGTAAGGGCCTCGAGGCGCTGCTCCAGTTGACTCATTCTTTTAGCATGAGCCTTTCCCGGGGTCTGGTCGCTTCTTGCCTGCGACGAGGGCTTGGACACATCCGAGGTAGATCGTCGTGTCTCGTCAGAAGATTCGGAGGGTGGGCTTCCTCCCTTTCTCCCTTTCCCCTTCGGTCGTCTAGGAGGAGATCTCGCTCTTTCTTCAAGCAATTTCTCGAGCATATGCTTGAGGGAGTCAATGGATCTCTGTTGAGAGGCGATTATATCCATCTGGTGCTTCTGCGTCTGTTCTAAACGCCTGGCCGTCTCCTCAGGAGTGTCTGCCATGTAGGCGGAAGCCTCCTTCTCGACGGAAGAGTTTGAAGCTTGCGACCCCACTACGGCAGAGTGAGAATCACCCGTTCTAATGCCGCGGGCTAAGGCATTATAGTCAATTGGGGGAATGGCCCCCGTCCGGGTGCGAGTGTGTTGATACACTCCTTCCGGTACAGAGTCAGACTCGGAGTCATCTGGGCTGACTGCAATTTGTTTCCCCTTACTCCTGCTTGTCATATTTGCAGTGAGCTCCGGGTACTCGATGTCAGAGAAGGTTCTCCTCCTGTGGGAGCGTCTTCTCTTGGCTGACGGGGGAATCAGGGTCAGCTGTCTAATTAAAGACGGCTGGTGCACGCCTGACTCGCAATGGCATCCAGAGAGCATCTGGATGAGCTGTTGACAGCAGCATGGAGAAGTGGTCTGATTGGCACTCCTTTTCCTTGTCAAATAATCCCTCAAATCTGTGGGAGGGGGATTAAAGAGACTGGTCTCGCAACGTGGACGACGGGAGACAGTCATGTGCTGTTCAGCCTGGACACCGGTTTCAGAAACGCGGCCGTTGCGTCGCGGCTGCGTCACGCGCGTCTGGCGTCTCTGTTGATATGAGACGCGACTTTCGCGTTGCTGTCTGCTGCGTTGGAGCAGAGAGACTTGGGAGAGAGTGGGCTGCTGGGCCCCACGCCTATGGGCGCGTGCTTCCTGCGTTTGACAAGACGCAGAAGCTTCGCTTTGGCGTGTGGCAAGTTGGTCTCCAGAAGGCCCAACTTGGGGAGTCTCGCGTTTGGGTCGCCAAACGCGGATCTCTCGCACTGGACGAGGTGCGAGCAAGGCATCGGATCGTACGCTGCGTTCAACCCCAGTCAGAAAACCAACGTTCCGACCGAGTGTTGACGCGCGCGTCTTCTCTGTCGACGCTCGGCATTCCGATTGCGCCGTGGAGGAAGAGAGAAGCCAACAACTTCCTGGTTTGTAGAACCAGGGGTGTTTGCCACGCGGGTCTCCTGAGAGACGCTGACGCGGGCGTTCTGTGCGACATGGTCGATCGCACCAGTAGATGTGCCGGGGACCACGCGGGCCTTCAGAGAGGCGTTGGCGCGTGTGTTCTGCGCGACGCGGTTGATCGCAGCAGAGGAGTCTGAGGTTACGCGGGCCTTCTGGGAGGTGTCGGCGCGTGAACCAAACTTGGCACAGTGGGCAGCAGGAGCACCCGACAGAGCCTCAGATTGGGCTTCAGGGGGTTGTCCACTTGAGACCCTGCGGCAGACGCGGGTCTTTGGGCTCTTGGAGCCAGAAGAGAGGAACTCTTCATACTTCGCCTGGTCGAACTCGACGACGAGGGATTCGACCATTTTCCCCTTACGGAGAACGTCATCTTGCACCACGGTGCGCTCGTCAGTAACGAAACTAGTCCCCAGCGGAGTCGCCATCTCTTGTAAGGGCCCGGAAAGTTTGGTGGTCGGAGAAAGTGGTTTTAGCTGTAAAAGATTTCCTTGATTCAAGCGAAACGATTACAACCAAAAGAACTACTCTTCCTTCTTTTCCAGTTACAAGGGAGGGAGGATGTCTGAATCTTCCCTTTGTTTAAGGCTGGGTTCTTCGTGTGTGTGGCGATGGAGAGTGAATCTTGTTCTCCGTTGACCAGATGACCGTCCTAGACCGTCGGGGGTCTTCTCTTCGGTCGGTAGAAAGAGTAACTCAGCTCCGTCTACCAAAACTCTCAAAGAGGAGGTAGGCGAAGAGCGGCTAGTACTCAGTAAGCTCGCTTGAAGAGTCTCCTCCCTCTGTCTGTTGTTGAAGTTGTGCTTCCCTCTTGATGATCGATCTTGATGATGCCTTGACCTTCTTAATTCTCGACCTTTCCAAAGCTTCGATCCTTGCCAAAACTTCGATCTCTCAAAAAGCCTCTCTGTGTGTTTTTGTCCCTTCATAGCAAACAAGGCTATTTATAGGGGTCTCAGGGGGTGAAGGTGCCTCCTGAAAACGCTCCCGAATGAGGGGCCACTACCCGCTACATGCGCGGTGACTGGCCCCGCAATCAGGGCAGTTGCAACTGAGACGTGGGCGTTGAGCCAAACGCGCCTTGAAGTTTGAGACGCGGGCGTCGAGCCAAACGCGCCTTGAAGTTGAGACGCGGGCGTCGGGCCAAACGCGCCTTAATGCTGAGACGCGGGCTTCGGGCCTTCACGTCTGGATGCTGAGGCGCGGGCTTCGGGCCGACGCGTCTTGATGCTGAGACGCGGGCTTCGGGCCTTCACGTCTGGATGCTGAGGCGCGGGCGTCGGGCCGACGCGCCTTGATGCTGAGACGCGGCTTCGGGCCTTCACGTCTGGATGCTGAGGCGCGCGGGCGTCGGGCCGACGCGCCTTGATGCTGAGACGCGGGCTTCGGGCCGACGCGTCTGAACGTTGAGACACGGGTGTAGAGCCAACGCGTCTTAATGCTGAGACGCGAGCATCGATTCCTCGCGTCTAGAGTTTGAGACTCTGCTTCCTTAATGGCTGGTCTCTTGGTCATTTTTAGACAGCCTACAGTTATCTTTGAGAGTTATCTTGGGTGTTTTTTATTTTTATTCATGATCTTTGGGAGTTATCTTGGGTGTTTTTTTGTTTTTATTCATATACTTTTATTTGTGGACATCTAGTATTTGGTGGACATGTGTTTTTTACATGCAGAGTACTTATTTTGTGGTATGTAACTTGTTTTGAGGTTGGCATGAACCATTGTAAGGACAAATTTATTTTATGATATCTCTATTGTCTTTGGAAAGTTACATATCTCTTTGTTGATATACATTTTATACATATCTTCTGTGTGTGTGGTATGTGGTATATCTGTATTTTTAGTATTTCTTTTATAAACCAACCATCTACCACTGATTTGGAGGTTGGAGGCTATTGGTTGGATGGTAGAAGCCGTTTGTGCATACACCGTTGTAATTCTGTATTCTTGGTATGTATAGATGGGTTGCATAAGAGCTTGATTGACATATCTTATTCATATACTTTTTATTGATGCATTTAATTTTTATGTCACATTTTGATATATACAAGTGTTTAGGGGAAGCTTCGCTTGAAGTCTCTTCCCAAATTATTTGTGATAACTCCATGTGTTTTGTCATCATCAAAAAGGGGGAGATTGTTGGCCTAAAGGCCACTAGTCCTAGTTTGATGATAACAAAACATATGTAGTTATGTTTTTAACTATTTTATTTAATAAAGTTTCAGGTTAACTATTTGTTGCATTTTGGTTCCATCACAAAACTCACACATTTGGAAGCCAAGAAGATGTAGATCCCAAACCTAAGCACATAGAAGAGCTCAAGGATCAAGCATATTAGAGAAGCCTATGTCAAGATTTGTATTTTTACTTTTTGTATTTTAGATAGAATTTTAGTTATTTGTTAAAACCAAAATAATATAGGTTGATAGCTTTTAGGATTGACACACACACACACACACACACACACATTTCATACTCTTTTGTGTTTTTAATAAGAGTTCATAACTACACTCTTTATCGTTTTCAAAATAAGTTTCGAAAAAATCAGGTTTTTCGATTTAGAAAAGTACTTTTTACAAAATATGGTTCTTACTTTATTTTGTGTTGATCCATGATCACACACTGGTTCTTTAGTTCCTATAACTCTATTTTACATTTAAAGATCAAAAATTATTTTTTCAGAAAAAGA
Organism: Agave tequilana; assembly: GCA_038442645.1. Lineage (NCBI taxonomy): Eukaryota > Viridiplantae > Streptophyta > Magnoliopsida > Asparagales > Asparagaceae > Agave > Agave tequilana. The sequence goes on from JAVJIF010025999.1 coordinate 20,344, forward strand.
ATGGTTTCAAAAAGATTTTCATAACTTGACTTTGGCCCTGTAACACCCCGTTCCCGGAATACGTACTTAGTTGCGTATTCGTATTTTTCGATCGTATTTTTCGATTTACTTCTTGTATTGTTTTGTATTATGAATTATTCATATGAACGTTTTGTCTTGGATTTGGATTCGTGGACTCGGAGTCAGCCTTAGTCTGAACCGAGGGCCCGATCCTAGAGAATTACTCGATTTGGCCTTTCTACTATTCCGATTTGACCGATTTCAGTTTTGAACATCGTTTTCCAATATTTTAGATTTTCTATGATTTTCTGGAATTTTCCTGAATTAAGTTGGGAATCTTCAAAACCGTGGGGCCAGTTTCGTTGATCGATTCCTGGATTTTTAATTTACGAACAGATTGGAATTTCTAATAGTGTCTTTAGACATTATTTCTTAAAATAATATTTCTATCTAAATACTTTTTCTGAGAATTTTCAGAATTTATCAAAACCCGGCCAACCCGGTGTAGACCGAGATTGACGGTGGACTTCAGGATTTTTAATTTGAACATGGCATGAATTTCTGAAAACTGATTTCACCAAAAATCATTTTATAATATTTATTATTTTTGAGAATTTTTGGGAAGCTTTCTGGATTACTTATTTTTGAGGTTTTCCGGAGTTTTTGGTGTTTTCCCAGATACCGGGATTTTGCCTTGATATTCCATTTTGTCTTTTTCCATTTTCCTTCCTCAAACGCCGGCTTCACCATCCTTGGATCTTGCATTTAATGCAAAGATCTTCTCTTCACTTCTCCCCACACTTCATTTAATGTGCTGCCACCAACTCCCATCAAGCATCATGCTTTTTGTCCTTTTGTGAAACGCCACCTTGCTTCTCCCTTGAAACGCCGCATTTATTCCCGCGTTAGGCTAATTTTGGCCTAAACGCCATCTTGCTTTTGTGGGCTGGTTTGAGTGGGGAGAACAAGTCTCACTTGGCATCCCCAAAGTCAAACTTGCCATTATTGCTCCTTTGCCTATAAATACCCCCTCCCTCTCTCTCCATTCATTTTTCTTCTTTCTCTCTTCTTCCTCTTTGTTTCCAGAGAGCAAAGGCAACAAACGCAGCCTTGATGCTCCCTCCTTTGGCCAACTTGTTCTCCACCATTTCCCTTCATCTTCTCCTCCATTTCTTGCAGCAGTGAACCAAGCATCATCACTATCACCATCTCCTTCCTTCTCTGGTAAAGACCGGCCGACTCCTTCGGATTGGGGGCCGTGTTCTTCTTCATCACCTGCATGACTCTGGGGGCCGGCCACTCCTTTTGGATTGGGGCCGAGCTTCTCTTCGTTGGAGACATCGCCGTGGATCTTCCAATAATCGTTCGCGATTATTCCGGTGATCGTTTTGGTGATAGTTAACGACAACTCAACCAAGGACCCATCTCCTTCACTTGTGTTTTTCCCTGCTTCTAGATGGCGTTGGACGAGTAACTTCACTCTCAAGACTTGGATGACTCATCAGAGCCCTTGCATTTTCATATCAGTGAACTCAGCACTTAACAGGATCCTGCTCCCTGATTTGCACTCTGTTAGTCGACTTGACTTGGTCATTAGTCGACTAACTTCCCTTATTAGTCGACTATCCCTCCTTCCCAGTCGACTAATCCTGTGAAACGCTGCCTTGTTATTCTGAAACGCAACCTCTAGTCGACTGATCCTTCTCCCTAGTCGACTAACTTTCCTGAGACGCGAATCTTGGAAACGCGAATCTGGGGGAAACGTGCCTCTTGGAAACGCGGCCTTGTGGGACGCGACCATGTGAGACGCGACCTTGAGAAACGCGCTCTTTCTTGAAACGCGACCTGCTCTTTCATTCCAAATTGGCTAACTCTTTCTGGTGAGACGCGGACTTATGAAACGCGGATTCATGAGACGCGGACTTGTGGCAAGACGCGGACCTATGAAACGCGACTTCGTGAGACGCCGTTTTGCGAAACGCAGCAGACTAGTCGACTAACCCCTGTTCCTAGTCGACTAACCCATCCTGAAACGCCATTCTTGAAACGCCAGCCTTTTTCTGAAACGCAGCCTATCAGTCGACTTGCCCTTTCTATTAGTCGACTAACTCCCCTATTAGTCGACTAATTTTACCCCTAGTCGACTAATCTTGGCTGTTGACTATTGTTGATTCCTTCTTTGTACATGAACATATTCTCGGGACATGTATCATACATTGTTATTCCATGACTTGTCACTTGACAAATATCACCTTCCCTCCTCTCTATTTGGTTCCTAACGCGGATCCCATGACCGCGTCCGTGTTCTTCTTGTGTTAACGCGACGCGCAGCACCCGCATCTGCGTCCGCGTTCTTCTCGCGTCCTATTTTGAACACGGGTCTCGAACCCCGCGTTTGCGGTGCCTTCACGACGCGACTCCCGCGTCTGTGATTCCCGCGTCTGCTATTCCTGCGACGCGACTCCCGCTTCTCACTCTTAAAACTCGCGTTTCTATGCATACTCCTCCCCCTGTGCACTCTCTCTATCACTTTCTCTTTAACGCACTGACACGTTGATTTCCTAGATTCCGGATATCAGAGATTTCACTAAGATTTAGGCGAGTGTTCTCGCTATCCTTTTGGGACTTTCCTATTTTCATCGGTCGACTTGTATTATTCATGATTATGTTGTTAGAACTAACACCTTCTTTGATTGTGTTCACTATTACTTGACAATCTTAATATGCTGATATTTGACATGCTTTCGCTTGATACTTACCATCCACATGATAATGCCTGTCACTGTTTATACTACTTGTCATTACATGCTACTATTTAACACATGTATATCACCCGTCAACTGATTTGTTATCACCTAACATCGGACATGCTACTACTTGGCAAGACCCCTTGTTATGACATGACTTGCCACTGACCTTATATCAATTTCTTGACATGACTGGTTGCTTGTATAATATCATCCTGTCATGCTATCACTGACACCCAGCATGATATACTTGACCTGTGATTATCACATTTACGGGAACCCTGCCTTGTTATCCTGTACTATGTACAGTGACCTGATATCCTGTATCATGATCAGTGACCTGTTATCCTGTATTATATACAGTGACCTGAACTCCTGAATTCCTGATCATGTCCTGTTCCTGTTATTCCCGTAAATTGATAATTAACCTAATAAATCATAAAAGGAACAACTTGCATCGGGTCGGGGGAAACATGCGGCTATCAATATGTGTTCGTGTTTACAGTGGTATTAGGCATGTTGTGCAACTAAAACTTCCGGTCTGACCTGTGGGCCTCCAGGCGACCGAGGGGAGTGCTGGCTCCCTCCTCCTGAATCATGATAAGGGCATACATAAGTCCCTCCTGTTAGCCTTGCGGCAGGTTCCGTCACCAAGCAACGGAACAATCCTGGGCCGTGGTCCGGGTATGTACGGGACCCACTGTAAACATAGTTCGTTGATACCCCCGCTGGTTTCCAATAACAACCTTGCTTTACTCGGATATGGATCTATGTGCGCTGGGATGCTGGTTCACATAGCTAGATATCAGGGTAAGACGAGTAATAATAAAGTGTCTAATAACCGGCTCTTTAAGTTGTAAGTAGAGGTATGTGGAATGGGACGCATACTGAAGCCTGCAGCTTAAACGGCTATGAATCTGTGATATGCCTTACTATATTTGCTTGTCCTGGATTTTACATCGGATTTTCGGTTTTATGAGTACTATTATATTAACTGCTCATGCCCTGCTCTATTCCTTGTATCCACCTGCCTCCTGCTTATTATCTTATCATGCCCTGAGTGCAGTCGGATTGTATGTGCTTAGATTATGGTGACATAAGATAAGGGTATATAGATGAGGGTTTCCTTGTTTGGATTATTCCTTCGACGTACTAGTCTTATGGAGTCGTGATCTGAAACCATACAATCAGATTTGCTCGCCCTCGGCTTTATTGGTTTACTGCTATACATGTACTTACCCTTGCTCGCCACCTGGCATTTGTATCACACTCGCCTGGGGAGTTTCATCTGACTCCCCTGGATCCTTATGTCCAGGTCATGGAGCTTGGAGCATGTCAGAACTTGGAGCGTGTGGATTCTCCCAGTTGCTGATCAGAGTGGCACAGCGGTAGCGTGGATCTTCAGCAGACCGTTCAGAGCTCCATCCTTCCAGGCCCCTTGTGTGCCTCTCGAGTTTTCCTTTTGTAAACTCGTGAGTGCCTTTATACTATTCATCTTGTATACTTCCTTGTAATCTCGCAATTGCGCATGTCAGTGATGTAATATTCATGTAATATGGATCACCTCTGGTGATAACTTTGTAATTGTACTCATGTGTTGGAATGTATAATGCACCACTGCTTTCGTACTCTGATTCTTGCCTGTACTGATGCTTAGCGTATATACGTGAAGGTACTTCTGACTTGCGTATATACGTTGCAGTAATGTCTCCGTATCCGCCAGGATCGGGGCGTTACAGGATGGTATCAGAGCTTAGGCTCTCACCTCCTCAGTACGTCCAGACGGCAAATTAATGGTAAAGAAATTTGCAACTGGAATGCATGAGTCACCAACTACAAGTATAAAGTTATCCATTCTCTCTTGATAATCATACCCTTGAATTCTGAAGTTTCCTATCCTTCATACTTCAGTTTCTCGTTATTCCTAGACCAACTTGGACATGAAAAGATGGGAAATTCTTAACGGTTTTGGTTCTTCTTAGAATGGCCTTAATGGAGGAAGTGTCATTTTGAGATGATTTCTACAAAACATGATGAAAAGCTAACAAGAACAGATGAAGGTCCCGCACCACAGATTATTGATTGCACTCAGGGAACAGAAGCCAGGCGACATGTTGGATTCAGGAAGATTATAGCCAGCAAACTTTTCAAGCATGGAGGAGCCCTGGATGTATATCAGTGGTCAGCAAACATGATGGATCTTCTAAGTCAACTCGGGTCCCTGACGAAGAACTAAGTGGGAATGACCAGGATCCAGTTGAAAGGTATGGCCAAGGCGTGGTGGTTGGTAGAAGCAGTAAGACTGGAAAAGCCCATCACTTGGGACTAAGTCTTGAAGGATTTTTATAAGAAGATTCTTCTCTGTAATGGCTCAGAAAGAAATGAAAGGATGATTTATCAAATTGCAGTAAGGAGATTGAACAGTAAATAAGTACACTGCAAAATTCCTAAGGCAAAGTCGGACGGTGTTTTACATGGTGGCCGATAAGGAGAACCGAGCAAGCAATATCTTAAATGAGAAATGAAGATGAAGAGCAGGATGTTTTTTTATCCCCAAGCTGCCAAGGGGTATTCTCAAGTTCTTTTGACATCATCCGGGAAGTGGAATGGACCCAGAGGAGAAAGATTAGGATGAGTTGCAGATGAAGTTGGTGAAGAGACCCTCTTAATTGATGGAAGTGAAGGCTCAGACAGGCCCTTGGATGCCCTATTAGCTAAGCCATCCCTCCAACCTTGCCCTCAACACATGACATGGGAGTATCATCTGAAGCCGAGCACTTATAACACAACCACCGGAGAGGTCATGAATTATGTCATACACGGGTTCAGAGATTAGTTGAAATGTGACTGACTGTTCAAGGAGACAGAGAACATCACACCAATCAGATCAACTCATCCAGTATCACCGTTGTGAGGAAATCCAAGACCTACTGTCAGAATAACCTCACTTCATCCCCAGCATCCAGCATGGAGTCATATACAAGGGAGACCAAGAACTAGGGCACATGGTGAAGGGAAGCAAACATATGATCTGGCTGAAGGGGAAGAACAGAAAGGGTGTTCGATATCTGAAGGAGGAATCCTTGAAGTACTGACCGTAATTATTATCCCCATTTTAATATGTCCGGGAGTTGGTAAATTCTCTATATCATATCCTCCTCATTGCCCTATCACCATCAATCCTAGTCCGTCCTATTTTTCTCCCTATTTCGTGATTCCTATCTCTTCTATTTTGCTATTCTGATTTTTATAATCTTTATAACCTTTATGCCAACTTAAGATATGCGTAGCTAGAGAGGTAATAGCAGGGCAGATGTAGTCACTCTCATTATGTTCTGGCATTTCTCGACTCTGGTATATCGCATTGTCTTATACTGGGCAGATCTTCGGCCTCGCGTTATATTCTTATATTCTGGATACATCATGGAAGACTAGTACATCAAGCAGAGTAGTCGTCACTTATATAGTCAGATAGATTGCATCATTTCATGAGGAGTGTCAGTATATAACAGTAATTCAGAATCAGGACTTCTGGCAGACAGAGTTATGGTATTTTCTATTTTTATTTCTCTAATAGCGATCATGATTTCTTGGACTATGTTCATGGAACTCGGGTATTCTCAGAGCTAATCTGCAGTCAAGTTACTATTTAGAAGACAGAATTCGAGACTCGTTTCTATTCTTGTGATTTCTTGATCATATTCTCAGAGCCAATAACTCCTGGCAGTTTTTATTGATTTGGTGGACCAAAGGTTCCGCTAGCCTCGCTAAGCGAGGGTCGTGTTCTAGTCATCCGTGAACCTAACCAGGTGTGAGTTTCGCTGCACCCTGGTGCTTAGCATTTAGCGTTGTGTTACGCGCTGGCTTCGCCACGTGAGCTACGCCATATGCGAGCCTCGTAGAGCGTTAGCTTCGCGGCACCCTAATGTTTAACACCTGAGCTGTGTTACGCGATGACCTCATCTAGGCTTGGTTTCATCCGTGGCTAGTCCCTTCAGTGCTTAGCACTCTAGCCCATTCTTCGGATTTCTTCTGCCCAGCGTGCTTTCATGGATCTGCTGAACAGAGTTTTATCACTGTATCTGAACTATCGCCATGATCCCTGTCAATGGTCCATTCGACGAATCTTGCAGGGCCCAGATTATCTTCTACATGTTCTATCTGCAGTCAGGTTATCATTCAGAAGTCAGTGTTCAGAATTCTCCATGGTTATTCTATATTCTTGGCTATGTCTTTTAAAATTAGTAAGGCCCAGTATACAGAAATTCTTAATTATTAGCCTTCTTGAATTATATTCAGTATTACCAGGATTTTCCTTACCGTGGGTATTCTAGTCTATTCTCGGAGGATTGGTATGTATGCAGCACATCAGCGATTTTACTGCAGAAGGACAACATCTCGCCATGAAAGGTTTTATTATATTATGGACTTCAGCACTACGGAATTATATGGATTTCATCAGCCTTGGTTCACAGTTTGATTTAAGTATTAATGATTATCTCAGCTCACTCTATATTATTCAGAATGGGGTTCTGACAGCGTACTTGCATAAGCAGACATCAGATCAGTATCATTATGGCCTCGTCAGAAGATGCATATAAACGGCAGAAGTGCAGAGGCGCCTCAGTCTTGAGTTAGCCGTTCAGTCGATCTGGGAGAACGGCTCATAGTTATTCATATCTTGATTGGCATAATTCTCATTTCTATCTTTTTGTGTTCATTTCACCCCTTATCGAAATTGCGAGGACGCAATTTTTTGTAAGGTGGATGGAGTGTAACACCCCGTTCCCGGAATACGTACTTAGTTGCGTATTCGTATTTTTCGATCGTATTTTTCGATTTACTTCTTATATTTGTTTTGTATTATGAATTATTCATATGAACGTTTTGTCTTGGATTTGGATTCGTGGACTCGGAGTCAGCCTTAGTCTGAACCGAGGGCCCGATCCTAGAGAATTACTCGATTTGGTCTTTCTACTATTCCGATTTGACCGATTTCAGTTTTGAACATTGTTTTCCAATATTTTAGATTTTCTATGATTTTCTGGAATTTTCCTGAATTAAGTTGGGAATCTTCAAAACCGGTGTCGGCCAGTTTCGTTGACCGGTTCCTGGATTTTTAATTTACGAACAGATTAGAATTTCTAATAGTGTCTTTAGACATTATTTCTTAAAATAATATTTTCTATCTAAATATTTTTCTGAGAATTTTCAGAATTTATCAAAACCCGGCCAACCCGGTGTAGACCGAGATTGACGGTGGACTTTAGGATTTTTAATTTGAACATGGCATTGAATTTCTGAAAACTGATTTCACCAAAAATCATTTTATAATATTTATTATTTTTGAGAATTTTTGGGAAGCTTTCTGGATTACTTTATTTTTGAGGTTTTCCGGAGTTTTTGGTGTTTTCCCAGATACCGGGATTTTGCCTTGATATTCCATTTTGTCTTTTTCCATTTTTCCTTCCTCAAACGCCGGCTTCACCATCCTTGGATCTTGCATTTAATGCAAAGATCTTCTCTTCACTTCTCCCCACACTTCATTTAATGTGCTCCCACCAACTCCCATCAAGCATCATGCCTTTTTGTCCTTTTGTGAAACGCCACCTTGCTTCTCCCTTGAAACGCCGCATTTATTCCCGCGTTAGGCTAATTTTGGCCTAAACGCCATCTTGCTTTTGTGGGCTGCGTTTGAGTGGGGAGAACAAGTCTCACTTGGCATCCCCAAAGTCAAACTTGCCATTATTGCTCCTTTGCCTATAAATACCCCCTCCCTCTCTCTCCATTCATTTTTCTTCTTTCTCTCTTCTTCCTCTTTGTTTCCAGAGAGCAAAGGCAACAAACGCAGCCTTGATGCTCCCTCCTTTGGCCAACTTGTTCTCCACCATTTCCCTTCATCTTCTCCTCCATTTCTTGCAGCAGTGAACCAAGCATCATCACTATCACCATCTCCTTCCTTCTCTGGTAAAGACCGGCCGACTCCTTCGGATTGGGGGCCGTGTTCTTCTTCATCACCTGCATGACTCTGGGGGCCGGCCACTCCTTTTGGATTGGGGCCGAGCTTCTCTTCGTTGGAGACATCGCCGTGGATCTTCCAATAATCGTTCGCGATTATTCCGGTGATCGTTTTGGTGATAGTTAACGACAACTCAACCAAGGACCCATCCTTCACTTGTGTTTTCCCTGCTTCTAGATGGCGTTTTGGACGAGTAACTTCACTCTCCAAGACTTGGATGACTCATCAGAGCCCTTGCATTTTCATATCAGTGAACTCAGCACTTAACAGGATCCTGCTCCCTGATTTGCACTCTGTTAGTCGACTTGACTTGGTCATTAGTCGACTAACTTCCCTTATTAGTCGACTATCCCTCCTTCCCAGTCGACTAATCCTGTGAAACGCTGCCTTGTTATTCTGAAACGCAACCTTCTAGTCGACTGATCCTTCTCCCTAGTCGACTAACTTTCCTGAGACGCGAATCTTGGAAACGCGAATCTGGGAAACGTGCCTCTTGGAAACGCGGCCTTGTGGGACGTGACCATGTGAGACGCGACCTTGAGAAACGCGCTCTTTCTTGAAACGCGACCTGCTCTTTCATTCCAAATTGGCTAACTCTTTCTGGTGAGACGCGGACTTATGAAACGCGGATTCATGAGACACGGACTTGTGGCAAGACGCGGACCTATGAAACGCGACTTCGTGAGACGCCGTTTTGCGAAACGCAGCAGACTAGTCGACTAACCCCTGTTCCTAGTCGACTAACCCATCCTGAAACGCCATTCTTGAAACGCCAGCCTTTTTCTGAAACGCAGCCTATCAGTCGACTTGCCCTTTCTATTAGTCGACTAACTCCCCTATTAGTCGACTAATTATTACCCCTAGTCGACTAATCTTGGCTGTTGACTATTGTTGATTCCTTCTTTGTACATGAACATTATTCTCGGGACATGTATCATACATTGTTATTCCATGACTTGTCACTTGACAAATATCACCTTCCCTCCTCTCTATTTGGTTCCTAACGCGGATCCCATGACCGCGTCCGTGTTCTTCTTGTGTTAACGCGACGCAGCACCCGCATCCGCGTCCGCGTTCTTCTCGCGTCCTGTTTGAACACGGGTCTCGAACCCCGCGTTTACAGTGCCTTCACGACGCGACTCCCGCGTCTGTGATTCCCGCGTCTGCTATTCCTGCGACGCGACTCCCGCTTCTCACTCTTAAAACTCGCGTTTCTATGCATACTCCTCCCCCTGTGCACTCTCTCTATCACTTTCTCTTTAACGCACTGACACGTTGATTTCCTAGATTCCGGATATCAGAGATTTCACTAAGATTTAGGCGAGTGTTCTCGCTATCCTTTTGGGACTTTCCTATTTTCATCGGTCGACTTGTATTATTCATGATTTATGTTGTTTAGAACTAACACCTTCTTTGATTGTGTTCACTATTACTTGACAATCTTAATATGCTGATATTTGACATGCTTTCGCTTGATACTTACCATCCACATGATAATGCCTGTCACCTGTTTATACTACTTGTCATTACATGCTACTATTTAACACATGTATATCACCCGTCAACTGATTTGTTATCACCTAACATCGGACATGCTACTACTTGGCAAGACCCCTTGTTATGACATGACTTGCCACTGACCTTATATCAATTTCTTGACATGACTGGTTGCTTGTATAATATCATCCTGTCATGCTATCACTTGACACCCAGCATGATATACTTGACCTGTGATTATCACATTTACGGGAACCCTGCCTTGTTATCCTGTACTATGTACAGTGACCTGATATCCTGTATCATGATCAGTGACCTGTTATCCTGTATTATATACAGTGACCTGAACTCCTGAATTCCTGATCATGTCCTGTTCCTGTTATTCCCGTAAATTGATAATTAACCTAATAAATCATAAAAGGAACAACTTGCATCGGGTCGGGGGAAACATGCGGCTATCAATATGTGTTCGTGTTTACAGTGGTATTAGGCATGTTGTGCAACTAAAACTTCCGGTCTGACCTGTGGGCCTCCAGGCGACCGAGGGGAGTGCTGGCTCCCTCCTCCTGAATCATGATAAGGGCATACATAAGTCCCTCCTGTTAGCCTTGCGGCAGGTTCCGTCACCAAGCAACGGAACAATCCTGGGCCGTGGTCCGGGTATGTACGGGACCCACTGTAAACATAGTTCGTTGATACCCCCGCTGGTTTCCAATAACAACCTTGCTTTACTCGGATATGGATCTATGTGCGCTGGGATGCTAGTTCACATAGCTAGATATCAGGGTAAGACGAGTAATAATAAAGTGTCTAATAACCGGCTCTTTAAGTTGTAAGTAGAGGTATGTGGAATGGGACGCATACTGAAGCCTGCAGCTTAAACGGCTATGAATCTGTGATATGCCTTACTATATTTGCTTGTCCTGGATTTTACATCGGATTTTCGGTTTTATGAGTACTATTATATTAACTGCTCATGCCCTGCTCTATTCCTTGTATCCACCTGCCTCCTGCTTATTATCTTATCATGCCCTGAGTGCAGTCGGATTGTATGTGCTTAGATTATGGTGACATAAGATAAGGGTATATAGATGAGGGTTTCCTTATTTGGATTATTCCTTCGACGTACTAGTCTTATGGAGTCGTGATCTGAAACCATACAATCAGATTTGCTCGCCCTCGGCTTTATTTGGTTTTACTGCTATACATGTACTTACCCTTGCTCGCCACCTGGCATTTGTATCACACTCGCCTGGGGAGTTTCATCTGACTCCCCTGGATCCTTATGTCCAGGTCATGGGGCTTGGAGCATGTCAGAACTTGGAGCGTGTGGATTCTCCCAGTTGCTGATCAGAGTGGCACAGCGGTAGCGTGGATCTTCAGCAGACCGTTCAGAGCTCCATCCTTCCAGGCCCCCTTGTGTGCCTCTCGAGTTTTCCTTTTGTAAACTCGTGAGTGCCTTTATACTATTCATTCTTGTATACTTCCTTGTAATCTCGCAATTGCGCATGTCAGTGATGTAATATTCATGTAATATTGGATCACCTCTGGTGATAACTTTGTAATTGTACTCATGTGTTGGAATGTATAATGCACCACTTGCTTTCGTACTCTGATTCTTGCCTGTACTGATGCTTAGCGTATATATGTGAAGGTACTTCTGACTTGCGTATATACGTTGCAGTAATGTCTCCGTATCCGCCAGGATCGGGGCGTTACAGGCCCTTTGTCGATCGATCGACCGGTCGACTGTAGGCAGAGCAAATTGCTCTGTCGGTCGACCGAGCGGTCGACCGATATGCACCAAAGTGCATTTGTGCACTTCGATCGATTGGGCGGTCGACCGACTGCAAGAGCTTTGCTCTTGGTTGGGTCTGGTTGACCGGCCCAGTCGACCGACAGAGAGTTTTAGCTCTCTGGTTGGAACAACGGTCGACCACTATCCCCAATGGTCAGAAATCTGATTGTTGGCGGTCGACCGGCCGGTCAACCGACAGAAGACTTTTCTTCTGAAAATTTTTCCCAACGGTTATATTTGTTTTCTCTTTTTCTGGGTCTTTTCCCAATGGCTCTTTTAGATTTTCTACTCATGTTTTCATCCTATAAATAGTGGGACTGTGGGAAAAACTTTAAAACAAGATTTCTAAATCTAGATCAAGTTTGTACAGGTTTTACCTTTTCATAAAAGATTTCTTTTTGAGCCAAAATTTTAAACTCTTGTTTTTAGCTTGAGCCCTCCCTCTACATCTCTACAAGCTAATTTCACTACACAATCCCAAAGAGTTTCACCTCCTCATCTTGATTATAGGATTGTACTTGTGAGCCATTTGTGGTCAAGTGTAGATCACCATTTTCCTTCTATTAAGAAGTTGTAGAGGTTGCTGCCTCAAGTGAGCTAGTGAGCTCCGTGTTGGTGTTGCGGCACCGCGAGAGAGAACTAGTAAGTCCATTAAGTTCTAGTGAGAACTTGTAACGGTTGACGATCTAGTGAGATCAGTCATAGTGAAAATCCTTTATAGTGTTGAAGGTAGGGACGTAGAGCAGTGGCTTGAACCTCGAAACAAATCATTGTGTTTGCGATTGCTTACTCTCTCTTTTCACTCTACCTTCTCTTTAATTGCTTGCACTCTAATATTGTCTACTTATTTGCAAGTATTTCTTAGTTTTGATTGATATTGCTAGATGCTAGCAAGTAATTTTTTATTCCGCATTATTGCCATTTAGTATACCCATCACCTAGTCACCCCCCCCCTCTAGGTGATTTACACCTATTGCATCTTCCGGAGGAATCCAACACACCAATCACCAAATCAGCATAACAAATCCGAGTCAATCACAAACCAATATAACATGAACACAAACCAAAAAGAGAAACTGTGATTAATGAGGTTCGACAACTTTCCTACATCCTCGGGACAGAAACAAGAATATCTTATTCATTCAACAGAGTTAAAAGGGTTACAAATTGATCTGAAGATCCAACTGATAAAGATTGATCCAAATAGAGAAACTACGTAATTTGCCTTAGAATTCTCTCAAAATAGCTAACCATAGAACTTTAAATACAAATCACCTCTCTCAAAGGTTGCAAATAAGGATACAATACTCACCAATATATAGCCAGAGAATTCACGAAGAAAAGAAAACCCAAAACTCTGAAATCGGATCAGAATCTAAATCAGAAATCAGTCAAGAAAATATCAAACTATCGCGCTGTCGATAGCTCCAAGAGGCTTGTTGACAGACTGAGATAACCTAATTCTCTATTGCTCCTTATGTCGACAGACTGAGCTTTGTCTGTCGAGTGAAATGCAAATGTCTGTCAACAGCTGCATTTCAGCTATCGACATACTAACAAACACCTAATTTTTTGTTGGTGTATTCATGTATTTGCTGTCAACCGCCTTTACACCCCATCAATAGCGGTCTACTCCTTTTTCTTTCCATTGTGCACCTTGTGCACTTCAAACTACAAATCTCTCTGTGCTATCCAATTGAGTTTCAAAGCTCTAATTTTCATCTTCTTCCCCACAATTCTCTACCTCGCGAAAGATTTCTCAAATCTGAGCCAAATACCACGAATAATTAATTTTAGCTCAGCAAACAGATTGCACCATTATGGCTACCTACGTACCCCTTGTCTAAGGGATTAAGTCACTTGTAGTTCATCTAAATGAGCTTTGAAAAGCTCAATCATCTACTGAAACTAAATTTGAAGCACCGAACCCAACTGGCTTAGTCATATGATTCTCCACATCACGATTGTCATTGAGAACAACGGTTTTCAAGTTGAGCTGATCTAGCTCATCAACTTGAGATTCATGCTTCTTCATCCACTTTTCTTGATTCATCTTGGTTCTTATAGCTGCAATAACTCAACTTTTTCTTCAACCTATTCAGCATCCAAAACGACTATATGATCTCTTCCCGGTGTCACATCTGATTAAATCTCAACTGATACTGAACCAACTAGACCTTCACCCACTGCGATACATCTTTGTTCTTCATCCTCTCCACCTGCTGAGAGATGGTAGACTTCAACAATGAAGCCTCATTAAATGTGACATACCTGTCAACACGATCTTCTTATTTTCAGAGTCCTATAACTTGTAGCCTTTCAAAAAAAATTTGACACCCAAAAACACAACTTTTTTTGCTCATAGATTCAACTTTTCATCTTTGACTCCAAAGTAGGCCAGACATTCAAATACTCATAGCAAATTATAGTCTTGAGAAGTTTCACCTGACCAAATATCCAACGGAGTTTTACCTTCTGCCGCAATCGATGACAACCTATTCATGAGATGGGTAGTATACACCAAAGTCTCAGCTCAAAATAATTTATCTAATGATGCATTAGATAAGAAATACCGAATCTTCTCTAGTAAGGCACGGTTCAACCTTTAGCTACCTCAATCTATTTTCGAACTGTGAAGTGAATACCAATACTATTGTTCTGACCAAATCATAGGAATTGATCCCTATACTCTCCCAACATGATCAAATTAGAGCACATTGATCTTCCTAGCGGTCTGATTCTCCATCAGGTTCTTTCACTTCACGAACAAATTTAGAACTTCAAACCTTTGTCTCATAGGGTATTGACGAAGGTCATATTGTATACATAGTTATATTTTTTATACATGTTTTTGCTACTTAATGCTGCATAGTAGTTGATTTTATTAACTTTTGCAGATTTTGAGTCAAAGAACAATTTTGGAGAAAAGATCAAAAAAATTAGAAAAAACAAGTGTTGCAGAGGAAAAATTCTGAGAAGACTTAGATAGAGCCAGAGAGTAGAAGAGTCAATATATGAAGAGAAAAAAGCCAGAGAAATTTCAGAGGACAAATAAAAGGAAGTACGGCAAAACCGCCATACAGACAGTAAATCCGTCGTTGACTAGTCAAAAGAGGTGAAGTGCTTACGCGAGCTGTTCTGTGAATCAAATTCGGTTTTGTATTATATTCAACAGTAAAAATACCATATTTTGCAGCGAATCCACAGTCTTGCTTCGTCAGTTGCTGACGTAATTTTTTAGAATTCATTTAGAACTTTTGTTAGTTTTTGAAATTCTTATTCGGCTGCCTAGGGTTTCTGAGGTCTATATAAGGACCTGCATACTCTTGTATTATATATGTAATTTTGAAGATCCAAATTAGGAGTTTACTTTTTCAATAAAGCCTTGATTTTTCTGTAACTTACTGAATCTTAAAGGAGGAAATCAGAGGAAGAAGAAGAAGCTTCAATTGAGTTTTCCTTTTCTTTTCTTTAGTTAATTTTATTGCAATGTTATTTTTTTTTTACTTTTTTACGTATGAACTAATTATTCTAGTTAGGGCTTATGCGTAAGGCTATCTATGGAAGATTGTTCATGAGTTATTTGTATTTAACTGTTTTTATTTGAATTATTGCTAAAATTCTATTCTTATTTTAAAGTCTACTAATTGATGGCCATAATTATTTAGATGATTAAGCTTGAGACCGACAGAAGATAATCTAATAAAGCATCCAGTAGAAATCACTAGTTACAGGCTGAGAGACTGACAAGAGAAGTGTAGATAGTGTAATCATTCATAGAGAAATTATAAATTTAATGCTGCTATAGATTGTACATTCACTAGATCGAAAGATTGTTAATTCTAATGTAGGGTTAGATTTAATGATGCTCGGCGGAGATTGTTGGATACCAAAGGATTCTTCGATTATTAGCAATATTTAAATGAAGTTTATAATACAATTAATTAGAACAAGTCTAACATAAATATGCCAAAGTCCTAAAGCCCTAGTATCCTATTCATATAAGAAAAACAATCTTTAAATTAATTTCACTTATTTTTTAAATTTCAAATAAGATTAGATAATTAAAGTGGTAGTTAAATACAATCCATATGGGTACGATACTTTATCTCATCATTTTATTACTTAAAACGATTGGTATACTTGCCAGTTTTTTTGCACCAGGTATACCCAACAACGCCTAGATAAATTATCAACAAAAGAGACAAAGTACTGATGGCTTCTAAGTAATGCAGACTTAGTAGGACCCCAAAATATCAATGTGAACACAATCAAAGATCTCCCGAGTGGAGAATTGCGATTGCGGTGCTAAACTTCACCTTTGTCTTCTTGTCCAGAACACAGCATTCACCAAATTTTAATTTGTTGGTAGTTGTACCTTCCAATAGTCGTTACTTCACCAAAGCTTGCAAAAATTCCTGCCAACATGTCCGAGCCTCATCTGTCATAACCTGGTAGAATCGTCATCTAAATATTTTGGAGCTATCAAATTTTCAGTAATTTTTCTACCATTCATGTAGTACAAGTTATTACGGAATGCCTTTCAGAACACCAATAAGCCATTGAACATCTTGAGAACGCCTCTCTAAGAGTCTCTCTCAGGCTCTACACTTTCAAAGCTCCAACTGAGATAAGGTTCTTCTTCACCTGAGGAATTATCTCACCTACTGCAACTCTCTTATCGTCCCATCAAACATCTTGATACGAACTGTACCTATCCCTTCAATATTGCATGCGTATCCATCTCCAAACGACACCAAGCCTCCATCTATTTTTTTTTTTCAAAACTATCAAACCACTCTCTCATGGGACAAACATGATATGTAACATCCGTATTCAAAATTCATTTAGATTTCTTTGAATAGCAAACTATAGAGTTGATAGAAAGTGAAAATACAGATGCGTCGGAATCATTACCATCTGCTTTTGTGACATTAGCCTCTGATTTTGACTCCTTCTCTTGAGCTTTGGACAATCAACTTTTCTGTGTCTTTTCTCTTTACAATAAGCACAGAGATTCTTTCCCAATTGATGATTACCAGTTTTGAACTTTTCAATGTCTCCCTTGCCCTTCCAATTGTCCATGCCATCAAACTTCACCACATCGATCTTTGACTTGTATCATGTTATGGTCTTCACCATGGACTGATTCATCTCGGCCATCTCCTTCAGAAAACACAAACTACAATGTGAAACTGTAACAGAAAAGCAGATCCAAACTAGAT
Source organism: Agave tequilana (assembly GCA_038442645.1). Classification (NCBI taxonomy): domain Eukaryota; kingdom Viridiplantae; phylum Streptophyta; class Magnoliopsida; order Asparagales; family Asparagaceae; genus Agave; species Agave tequilana. The sequence continues at coordinate 37,630 of JAVJIF010025999.1, forward strand.
AAAGATCGAACATTACCTCAAAGTGAGACCCTGGAGTAGTTTCCGAGCAATTTACTCCACCCAAACTGATCCCAATGAACAGAACCAACACAGTTTTGAGATCGACACATGATCCCACGAATATACCAATGCCACTCTGAGACAGACACATGAACTCTACTGAACAGATTATGATGCTCTCGGAATCTTCACACGATCCCAGCAGAACCTGAGAAGCTTTGATACCACTTGTTGCGTCTTTCAGAGTAATCCAACACACCAATCACCAAGATCAGTGTAACACAGTCAAGTCAATTACAAACCAGTATAGCATGAACACAAACCAGAGAGAAAATAAGATTTAACGAGGTTCGACAACTTGTCTACATCCTCGGGGCAAAATGGAGAAAATCTTATTCAATCAACAGTTACAAGGGTTACAAATTGATTCAAAAATCCAACTGATCAAGATTAATTCAAATAGAGAAACTACATAATTTGTCATATAATTCTCTCAAACAACAAACCCTAGAACTCCCAATACAAATCACCTTTCTCAAGGGTTACAAATAAGGGCACAACACCCTTTAATATATAGCCAAAGAATTCACGAAGAAAAGAAAACTCAAAACTCTGAAATCAGATCAAATCCAAATTAGAAACCAATCAGGAAAAAAAAAAACCAGAGTATTGCAACTATTGACAACTTCAAGAGGCCTGTCGACAGATTGAGATGACCCAACTCTCTGTTGGTCCTCCTGTCGACAGACTGAACTTTCTCTGTTGAGTGCAATATAAGTGCCTATCGACAACTGTATTTCAACTGTCGATAGACTGACAAACTCTTAATTTTTTATTGGCTTATCCATGTATCCGCTGCCGACCGCCTTCACGCTCTTGTCGACAATGGTCTGCTCCTTTCTTCTTTTAATTGTCCACTTTGTGCACTTCAAACTCTAAATCTCTCTGGGCTATCTAATTGGGTTTGAAAACTCCAATTTTCATCTTCTCCCCCACAAGCCTAAGTTCCTTGGTAACCTCCCCAATGTCACCAAGAGGATGAAGAGGCCCGCCGCCGCCCTCGTCTCCACTGATGCCAATTGGATCACGTAAGCCTTTTTGTTTTGAGAAAATTGATAGCTCGTTGCTGATTGCAATGGGCTTGTGATGTTGGGAAAATGTTGAGTATTTTGTTGAATCATGCATGCCATGGCTATCTAGGATGTGACTTTGGAGTTCCCTCCTTTGGGTGGAAATTGCTAACAAATTCACCTTGATGGGCATCTATTTTGATGTTGGTTTGGGTTTCTAGTAATTCATGCATTATGATGATGATGCTATGAATTTGTTCATGGATTTAAATCTGCATTGTCCTTCACAGGGAATCAGTAGGGAGACTTGGGAACAATGAGAAACTAACAGGAAAGGAAAAGGGGGAAAAGGAAGATAATCTGACTGAAGACTTGAATTGCCTAATGGCGCTAGCTTAGGCAAGGACGGAAATCTCTTCTGTGTCAAGATGAAGGCTGTGCATCCTCGTTGATACCACATTTGATCCTCGAATATGTCGCTCACTTTCAATTTTCTTTCCTTCCTGTTTTGCACAAAACAAATGTACACAACCATCCTCCTTCAAATTTAAGTCATCAAGCGGCATTTATCTGTGTTTTCTGAATAATGACCTGACCATACTCCGAACTAATATACCAGCAAGGAACTCAAGACTTTAAATTTGTTTACCATAAAATTCAAGAAAAGTTCAATGTTAAAACAGTTTATGAGTCATGCATATGTTTTCAGTTTTTGAATGATACTGCTTGTATGGAGTATTGAAATATGATCATCATCCAAGTTTTCCATACAATGTGAGGAGCCAAAGGACAAGGATTAACCAATACTTTCAATCAGCTATCGACGCGGTTAACCTCTGACACATAATGAAATACCAAGCTAAGGAAATATGGGCAAACGAGGGGCTTGGCATAAATCATAGAAAATAAGAAATTTATGTTATTGGTCATATGCAGTATAAGTTTATGTAAGGTGCAAGGCTGTGTGAGTTCCCCTAGACTACGAAGAATGTAAGGGAAGAGAGAAGATACTGCTAGAGGGAATTGCATTCAACTTTAAGCCACCGGATAAAGGCCAAGAATCAAATAGATCAGCGTTCGCTAGATCCAATTTCCTGCAAGAGTCAATTTATATTGTTAAGAAAATGTTTTTGAAAAAAGCTGATGATCAAAGATATAAAAATTGCATTTCACGTCTAAAATGATTCAGCTAGTTTTCTTCGAGTTTCTATAGACATGCACGCAAAATTCAGATAATTCCTCACGCCGAAAAACTTCTTCAACTGTCCATGTGGGTTCATGAAGCTCAGACAGGACAGGGTTTTAGCTGAGAGCTTTGAAGCAGAAAGTTTTGCCGGGGCAATGGCATGCAATCCCGTCGATCTGCAATTTGAAAAGCCAGAGAAATGGGTTGCTTCCTACCCCAAATAGAGTTTGGGAGGTGGAAAGCCTTCATACCAAAAACAACCGGCAAGACTGAAGCATAGGTGCAAGTACTAAAATTTCAATACATTATTATGTAGTAATGAGTGTAAGCGAATTTTAGAGAGATTTTCTGTGGCTTTTTGAGCTTAGTGAAATGAATAATCTTTCTCTATATTTAATTTTTGTTCTAGGTTTGAAATGTAAATTTTCCCCGCTGTTTGCTAATAGATTTTCACGTATCCTCTGAATATGTTGATTCTTTGATATTTAGGAAGGAAATTGTTGTTGCAATCCTGTGTTGAGATTAAGCACAAAATTAGATTATCTATTTTGCTTTTAAATTGTGATGGGTCAGCAGAAAAGGTGTTGATTGGTTTTGTGTACATTCTGAATAAACTTGTTGATGCTAATGTGGAAGAATCAATACTAACATCACAACTAACAAATACATATACTGATATTCTTGAAAAGTTTGATCAAATGTTGTATCAGGTTCATTATTTTCTCGTTAATGAAACAGCTCGAGCAAACGAGATATCTGAATGGCAACATTGTAAAAGTGCTCAGGCATATTTCTCCCAACTACGAGCAGATTTCAGAAAAACAATGGAGAAGTCTTGTTATAGAAATACCGATGTTTCAATACATATAACTGTAAATTAGACAAGAATACCATCTCTCACTGAATCACAGCAAGGATCTCCAACAGGGTAGCATCACTAAGCCCTATCACTTGTATGATATGTAAATTAACCTACAAAGAAATTTTTTGATGCTGCAGGCCAGTTTCATTCTCCCCACGGTTTTTGCTTCTCAGTAATGCTTCTTGTCAGAAAAAGGGCAGCCTGGAATTTTACTGAGAACCTTTTCGTCCAGCACCGCATACTGCTTATTGACCTCAACCATCACTTTTCTAGCAGCGGCATCAACCTCATCCTCATATTTCTCGTAGATCACAGGAAGAAAATTGAGCATCAAAAAACCTGCAAATGCAAAGAAATCACACCGTGTCTCAATTCAGTAATTTTGGCTGATAACTTTCAGGTTTTCAAGTTCTTTTAATGAAATCAGAAGAAAGCAATAGAACTCCAATAAACCAGATGAACATGTATGTGTGTGCAAGTCTACATTTAAGCATATTTCGGTATTATCATATAGAAATAACTGTTAAGGTATGTAATTAGTGACTAAATAATAACCTATGTTATGAAATATTTGTGAAGGGTTTATTGAAACATGATATAACGGTCTGTGTCAGTATTTTATCTTATAAAGTTTCGTATTTTATTAATGTGTGCAATACCCTAAATATATAGGCATCACAATTAATTGATAAGAAAATCTATAATCCTAGTACAACTACTTCTCATAATATGAGTAGGACTCCTAATAATATATAGAAACATAACACTCAATATGATAACTACAATATGACTTCTAATAGGTAACTATAATAATCAAAATATTTTAACAGTCTGAAAAGGAAAATGTGATATAAATGGCAGAGACGAAATCAGGACGAAGTCAGGATCACAATATTTTCCAGTAAGATTGCCTTATTTCATGTGCCCAATCCGGCGTAATTCTCTTTGGTTCATGTAGCCTACCGCAAATGCTTGGGACAAATGGCTTAGTTGTTGTTGTTGTTGTTGTTGTTTTGCCTAATTTCACTTTACTGATTTGGAATTATTTTTATGCCCATCATTTTCTTTTTAGAACATCATTTCTCATTTAATAATCAGTTCTTATGATTTTAATAGGTTGTTTATATATATCCCAATTTTATTTGTAATAGCCTATAACCCTGATGTATTACTCAAATCACTGACATATAGCTGAAATCACTACAGTAAAAATATATCATTGTGCAAATTTAAATACCCTATACACATGCACAAGTGCAGGCACACACAATTCAAAATCGATGAGAGAACTGACCAATGTACATAAGAGTCAGAAAACTGAAACGGTTGCCAATTACGGAAAGAAGCCATAAACCTGCAATAATCTGCAAAACAATTTTGCCGTAACTTAGAACCAGAGAAACCCCGTCATGAACAAAAAGGTCACAGTATTAGAGCAATTCAAATTACACCGATGAATTTGAGAGAGCCTTACTTTGAGGAATTTCTTCACATCTCTCCCTGAAGCAAGACTTCGGAAGATAGCATATGCTTTATTGATTTTATGTCTCAGTAATCGTGCTATGTTTAGAAAAAAATTCTCAGGCACAATAGCCTCCGGAAGTATTGGAGCAGTCCTGAACACCATCCGTGAACATTGTTAGTTCAATCAGTATCTCTATCTCTATTATTATAATGCATACTTGTTATTTAGTCATACACTCATTTAGACTTTGTTAACATACCTGTATATAGGCATGTGGTACATTGTATCTGAACATATATAGTTTCTTTATTTGTTCACGTACATGTATATAGGCATGTGGTACATTGTTTTTGAACATATATAGTTTCTTTATTTGTTCACGTACATGTATATAGGCATATGATATATTATATCTGGACAGGTATAGTTTTCTTATTTTCCTCTCCACACTGATGTAATTGCTCGGTGAATCAATATACAAAAATTTGCCTTCTCCAATTTATCATAATATCAGAGCCTATTGAAAACCCTAACCCTAACCCTAACCCAGCCATCTTCTCCAGCACGTAGCCCTATAGATCTGATCCCGTCGCACCACCCTGCCGCATCTAGAGCTTCATGGCCCTCTCCCGATTTCTCTCGCCGACCTCTTCTCGTGTCGACCTCACCGGATCTCTCGCGTCGTCCTCTCTCGATTAGAGAGCACACCTTCTCTGTCTGCGACTCTGGAGCACGCCTCCCACTCAGATCGTTGCCTCGTCCAGATCACTTCGCCCTCACCTCGACCAGATCAGCCTCATTCTCCCTCTCTCTTTGATCGCGTTGCCCTCTCCTGATCAGATCACGCACCCTTTCGCTCTCTCTTTCTGATTGTTCCCTCTCGATTAGATTAATCCTCCAATGGATAAGAAAGGATTATTTAATTTTTCTGTTCTCAATGTCCAACTCCAAGGCGCTGAGAATTATACTACATGAGCTCTCACGATGCAGCATAATCTTCGTGCTTTCAAAGTTTGAGATTACGTTCAAGGCACTCTCAAATGCCCATCAGCTCCTTCCATCACACCATCCGGTTCCTCTACAAGTACCGCCACTTCGTCATCCAATTTTTCTACATCAGCACTTTCAGAATCAATGGGTTCGCACTGACGATCAAATAATGGCATATATTATGAGGTTGGTCTCTATTCCTATTCGATTATCTATCGGTCGACCTCGTCCAGGGAGCAGTGTATAGCTCTAAACTGTATTTTTGTCCAGGCAGGTGTTGCTCGGGAGTATAGTTGTACCAGGCTCTTCAGGATGCTAGACAGGAAAATCGCTCCTTTCAGAACTTTTACTCGCTGCTTTCAGTTTATGAACTGCAAACCATGAAAGTTCTCATTTCAGATTTCATGTCTACCTTCGCTCTCGAGTTCCAGAAGCAAAGAGATCACCAAAATCTTTTTCATTTTGCCATGCGACTACGTCCTAAGTTTCAGGCACTATGCGACAGTATTTTTCATCGTAATCCGCTTTCTAGTCTCACTGAATCAGTGGCTGAGTTCACGTATGAGGAGACATGTCTACGAATATTGTCATCATCACCTGCTCCAATTCAATCAGCCTCTTTGTCCGCTGCTCTTACGGCCCCGCATCATCCCTCTACTTCTCGTGGCCTCCCGAATCATGGGTCACCATCTCGTGGCCCAGTGAACTGAGGACAGTAAATTAGTAGGTTCTTAACTTAAACTCAGCAGGTTACATATCCGTATTGCAAATAACACTGTCATGTTGTTTCCATTTGCTCGAAATGAGAAAGGATTCACGGCTCATATGTTCCTAGGTCCTCAGCTGCTGCCTCTACACCTGCACCAGCTCCATAACCCTCAGCAGGATCTTTATCATCTGATCAGCTCTAAAAGATTGCCTTATATCTTGAACAGAATCTGAATATCACTGGGGCATCTTCTGATTTCACTATCATGTCTGCGATCTCTGAAAGTTCTACTTACTCGATATTTGACTCAGGTGTCACTCACCATATGACTTTTCATCATTCTATCCTTAACATTGTTTCAAGTTTCTGATTTCATTTATATACACTGCTAATGGTGCACCTCTTGCAGTCACGTGTTTTTGATTTCACTTATCTGATAATATCACTCCCACTTCTGACCCGTCGGGTAGACTGATATTATCTTCTGTCTTCTGCATTCTTAAACTTATCATGCAATTATTATCTGTTGGCAAAATAATCAATTGTAATTGCAATATCTTATTTACACTCACTTCTTATATATCCAAGATCACATCGACTGAAAGATTGAGATAGGACATAAGCTCAACAGCTTATATCAGTTGGAGTATATATACCCCCTTTTGTCATGATATCTTGCAGTGAGCCTCTCAATCACCTCCGATCTATGGCATCATCGCTGGGTCATTTATCTAGTTTTAGCTTAAAAACTTTGTCCGATTCTGGTATGTTGAAAAATTTTCAATTTTCTAGCTCAAATAATTGTGAAATTTATCGTTTTGCAAAACAAACTGTTGTGCCTTTTACTTCCCACAATCGCATGACTTCAGAAATTTTTTATGTAGTTCAATCTGATATTTGGGGTCCAACACCTATCTCATTTCTTTCTGGCTACAATTATTATGTTTATTTTGTTGATGACTATTCTCGACACACATGGGTTTAGCTCATGTCAAATCAATCTGAACTGTTATAAATCTACACTGATTTCACAAACATGATTCATACCCAATTCTACAAACACATAAAAGCCTTTCGATTGGTAGAGCTAAAGAATACCTTTTCTCCTCTATGAATAATGTATTAAAATCACATAGCACTTCCTCAGCAATCTTGTCCTCACACACCAATAGAATGGGGTTGCTGAGCGAAAACAAAGACATCTTCTTGAGATAACACGGTCATTATTGCTTTGTGCATCTTTTCCCAAATTTTATTGGGTAAAAGCTGTGTTAACTGCAACTCTACTTATTAACATCCCCTCGTCCTCTGTTAATGCTAAGATGTCTATACTCTCACCTGCACAGGCACTCTTTTAATTATTCTTTTCTTCTTATCTTTGGATGTGTTTGTTTTGTTCTCCTTCCTTCTCATGAGTGGGATAAACTTCTTTCAAAATCAGAAAATGCATCTTTCTCGGATATAGCTCTACATATACAGGAATTAGTGTTATGATCCTACTATCAAATGACTCCGCATTGTCCGGAATGTGTCATTTTTTGAAAATGTTCCTTACTATCACTCTTGTTACATACATGATCTCTCTTTCATAGACACTACCGCATCTACCAAGTCTTTCACCTCTCTTGTTCTTACTTACACACCTTCTCTATCCATTTCTATACCAGCACTACATGATTCACTCACTAAGTTTTTTCTCTCGTTTGCGGATGTAACTACTACTGATACTTCATTGCTTATGACTGCTCCGACTTTCCCTGGTGATCAGCCTCCTCCTCACCGATATCCACCACGTGACCGTCACCTTCTTACCTGGTATTGTGCCTCTGCTAACACTACATGTTCTTTTGAGTTTTCATCATTTGTGATGAGGACATCACGCAGTTCCCATTTATCTTTTCATGCCTTAGCTTATTTAGAGGATTTAGTATTTTGTTTCAGCTTTATTTGAGTTGGTGTTTTAGCTTTGTTTGTGTTCCTTTGTGGGCGCTTAGTACCACATCGGTTATTTCCCAGTAGTCTTCTTTTGTAAAGCCTATATAAGGCCCCTTAAACTATTGTATTGGGATCAATGAATGATTGAATGATTACAACTTTTTCTCAAATTATTTAGCTTAATTCTTGAGTTATTGGCTCTCGAGTTTCTGGGTGAGAAGCCTGCGTACAGGGTGGAAACCCAAATCTTTTCTTATCCTCAATTTAAATTTTGGTTTCGATTTGAAGGTGATTGCGTTCCAGGTGGTTTTACATCATTTTGGTATCAGAGCACCGGTTTTCAATCCCCTTCAAAATTGTCTTTTTCCAAATTTTTATCCAGTTTTCAAAACCCTAGATCTATATTCCAGATCCATTCAAAAAAAAGAGAGAGATTACACTATTTCAAATATATATATATATATATATACAGCGAGAATTCTCATCGAAATTCCCTGATAAATTCAAAACCCGACTGTTCATCTTCTCTCCCAGATTCATCAATTCCCGCCGCCATCACCGTGGTTTTCACCATCTCCATCGTCATCAACATCACAACCTCTTCCTCTTCGACCTCGCCATTACCAGAGCTCCTTGCTCTCGCCGACGTCAACGAACTCCTCGCCAATCGACGCTTGCGCCTGAGCCGCCAGTCGCCTACACCATCAGTCGTCGCCCCAGACCTCCCACCACCCCAACAGGGTCAACGGAGCCCTCCCGCATCCCCGGCTCCTCAAAGTCTACGCTTCTCCATCAACTCCGTTCTCGTCTTCAGCCGTGACTCCGCTCGACGAAGCCACCGTCGTCGCTGAGGATCCTCGACGCCGCGCCTAACAGCATCGGCGATCCCAGATCCCCTTCATCGGTGCTCCTCTGGGCTCGTCAGAGTTTTCAAAAGCAGGATCGATCTCAACCAGGGCATCATCTTCACCGCCAACGAGATCAGGTCGTCATCTTCATCATCAGATCTTGCAGATCTGACGCCTTCGCCGCCTCCTCCGGTCTGCACTGACATCGCCACCCCACAAATCCAATCAATTCGTCGACCGAACCCGACGAAATCGTGCCTCGAAGCTTCCATGACCGCCTCCGACGTTGTCCAGGCCACGTCGGAACGCCGCCGACAGCAGATCTCCACAGTCACTTCTAGGACGCGCTCGGATCTCCATAGTCCCCTCTGGTCAGTCGCCTTCATCATCGGAGCCTCTACGACACCCGAACGCCGCCGAAACTTCCTCCGTCATCACCACTGCAGGACCGGAATTTCCGCCATTGATCCAAGTCGGACGTCGCCGCCGCTCGCCTTCATCTTCCTCCTTGCCTCAAGTCGCCGTCGCTGCTGCTCCGTCTGAGCCCTAGCCCACAGCGAAGAGGGGAGAGAGGATCGGGTGGGGTGTGCGGGTGTTGGTGTGACCTTAAAACCCAGCCCAACTTATTAAAGTGGGTTTGGATTCGAACCCATAAGTGGGTTGGGCCGGATCCAAAACCAAACCCGACCAGTCAAAACCCGTTCAGGGCTTTAAAGGGTATAGTAGCGGGTCGCGGGTCCAGAATTTGTCACCCGATCCACTTAAGTGACGTCACTGCTGACATCAGCAACTGGGTTAACCTACTAAGTCAACTCAGTCCTGGAATTGTTCTGACTCAGTTCAAAGCAACGAAACACTTCAGACGGCCGTTCAGGGCTCATTTCAAGTCCAAATCGAGTCGTTTTCGAGACAGTGGATTCGTGACAACCAGTACTACGCTCCTACAGCAGTCACAATCTGATTCAAGCTCCGATCATCTTCCAGATTCAACTCAGTAGATCAGTGCACCATAATTCCCAGCTTGTTTCTGCCCTGATTCGGGCCTGATTTGTGCCATTCTCGAGGCATCTAACTTCCACTTCTTACCACCGCTGTCCAAGAGTCTTGTGGGCGATCTCAACTCTTGAGTGTGAGTATTTCTCTGGGGAATCTTCGAGAATTTTGCGTTTGAGCGTGAACGACTCCACCTCAGGTGATATCACAACTTGACCTAAATTCGTTAACTGTTGATTACTTGCAATTACTATACGGATTGCTATAATTTGTTGGTAGAAATGCTATTTACTTCGATCTAGTGGTTGCATCTTTTCATCATTTTAGGAATGCATTTTTATTTACATTTAAAGCTTAAACTTTAAGGAATTTTTGTTTAGTGCATACATTTAGTTTAATTGACTTTAGGGCTCTCCACTGCATCTGCTTGCTTGCTTGAGTCATCATGACTAATCAGCATTATAGGGACTCCCACTTAGACCGGCTACACAATCTCCATCAGGGTCATATGTCCATTCATGAGTACATTACCATATTTAAAGACTTAACCCATCGTAGTGAAGTGAGAGAGCACCCTTCTGAGACCCTAACTAGGTTTATTTTGGGTTTACGGCCTAAAATAAAACGTGCTATGATTACTGGCCCCTATGACTTAGACACTGTTGAAGATGCCTTTGAAGTTGCATTGAAATTGGACTTGACTTTCAAAACGCTAATCAATGCCAATGTCAAATGTTCTAAATGTAAGGGCTATGGACATTATAATTATCAATGCCCCTCGGAGAGTTAACATGTTAGAATTGTGCCCATTGATGAAGTTGACGATTCGAAGGCTGTTAAAAATGACCAAGTTTCTTCTAAAACTGTGAATATAATTGAAGACATAGCAGTTGATTCTGTCACACAAATTATTGGTGAAATTCACATGTCTTCTGATAGTGCCAATGATGACCTGGACGAGACAGTTGAGCCTAATATACCCACGGTGCCTAATCAGCCATTCGAGTCTCCTTGTGTTGAACCTAATTTTATAGTTATTCCTATCAATTCATCTTTTAGGGAGTCACCTGAATTTCTTGCTAAGGTCCAACAGAGAGTTTCTAATACTTCTTCAGGTTGTTTAGAGTTTGTGTCTGAGTCCTCTGTACCTCCATCGTTAGGTGTGTGTCCTTCTAGGCATATTATATCTCTCATTCTCCCATCGTTAGAAGCTATGCTTAGAATACCTACTGCTTTGCATCTGCCTGTTGCACATATTGATGATATCACTAGGTTGATAGTAATTTGCAATAACACCTACAAATTTGTTGCATACCTATATAGTATTTTGCAGGAATTTACAGTTGATGATAGGGTGATGGTTACGAGTCACTCTGAGGCCACGAGAAAGTTGCACGCTTGGCGTGAAGATTTCGAAATGACTCTGAAGAGGATTGTGTACATTGCTTACGAGTTGGATAGCCCGTGGGATCCTGGTATCAGCTCCGCTTTCAGCCAGGACGATGCACCTCGCTCTACTCTCTGTTCCTTGATCATGCTGCTATCTTCCACCACCGATCTGTCATGGAGACCAGCTCCTCCTCCGCCATCATGGTCTCGACATGATGTACCCATGCTACTGCCACGACCACCACCTTGGCCCGATTGAGATGCTTCGTGAGGAGAGTCCTCATTCGACGGGGTCGAGTTCCTCCCACCCCGAGGGAATTGATGAGGACATCACGCAGTTCCCATTTATCTTTTCATGCCTTGCTTATTTAGAGGATTTAGTATTTTGTTTCAGCTTTATTTGAGTTGGTGTTTTAGCTTTGTTTGTGTTCCTTTGTGGGCGCTTAGTACCACATAGATTATTTCCCAGTAGTCTTCTTTTGTAAAGCCTATATAAGGCCCCTTAAACTACTGTATTGGGATCAATGAATGATTGAATGATTACAACTTTTACTCAAATTATTTAGCTTAATTCTTGAGTTATTGGCTCTCGAGTTTCTGGGTGAGAAGCCCGCGTAAGGGGTGGAAACCTAAATCTTTTCTTATCCTCAATTTAAATTTTGGTTTCGATTTGAAGGTGATTGCGATTCAGGTGGTTTTACATCAATTTGTCTCTACCCTTCATTCTCTATAGGAACCTAAGTCTTATTTTGAAGCTGCAAAATCTCCAGAATAACATGTAATGAATAAGAAACTAACAGCGTTCCAATGTACCCATACTTGGGATTTTGTTCCCCTGCCTACTAGTGCAAATCCAGTGAGCCGTAAATGGATATACAAAATCAAGATCAAACCTGATGATTCTGTTGAATGGCATAAGGCTCATCTTATTGCCCGGGGATTCACACAGGAGTATGGCATTGATTACGAGGAGACTTTTGCCCCTATGGCAAAAATAACATCTATCCTTACTCTCGTTCCTGCCCATCAGTGGCCACCCTATCAGATAGATGTTAAAAACACCTTCCTGAATGGTGATCTATCTGAAGTTATTTATATGTAGCTCCTCCTAGTGTTATTGCTCCATCTGGGCATGTATGCAGACTTCAACGGGCACTTTATGGTCTAAAACAGGAGACGCGTGCTTGGTATAAGCATTTTCGCCAATCTCTCCTCTCTGTTGGTTATACACAGAGCATGCCTGATTATACGATGTTTCGGCTCTCCACTCCCCAGGGTATTGTGTTTCTCATTTTATATGTTGATGACATGATCATTATCAGAAGTGATCATGTCGTTATTATTTCTCTAAAGCGGCATCTTCAGTCTGAGTTTGAATGAAGGATTTAGGCTTTTATGCTATTTTCTTCGCATTGAGATTACCTCCTCCTCGCGTGGATATCTTCTACTCAATAGTAGGGGTGTCAAGTGGGTCGGCTGGCACGGCAACCCTCACGGGCACAGCCCAGTTTGGCCCGGGTCCGGCCCGGTTTGGGTAGAACCCGGGCCGGACCCGGGTCCGCTTATAGTGGCCCACGACCCGGGCGGGCCATGCCAGACCGTGCCGACCCCGCCCCTCCGCCGCCCCGCCCAAGAAATAAAAATAAAACATTTTTTTGTTAGTACCCAGATTCAAACTCGTGACCCCAAGCCAACCATACAAACATGCTAACCACTATGCCACGTAGCTTTTGTGTGAAAAGTGGGAAACAAAACATATTTAATAGTTATTAAATTATCTTTTTATTTTTTAAAAATTTATAGGTCGGCCCGGCCCAGCCCGGGCTTGGCCCGGGTCCGGGTCACCCAGCTCATGGGCCAAACCCGGATTCCATAAATGGAACTCGGGCCTGCTGCATGTTTACCGGGCGGGGCGGGCCCGGCCCGGCCCGGCCCGCCTGCTGGCCCGTCTTGCCTGAGCTGTGCCCGACACGGCCCAGTTGACACCCCTACTCAATAGAAGTACATTGCTGATCTTCTTGATCGTACCATCCTGAGTGATCCTGCTATTTCTGTATCCTTTCTGTATCCTCTTCCGTTTTCACACCTATAGAACTTCATCTCAAACGCGATGATAATACTCCATTGCCGCAACCTACACGGTACAAAGAGCTGGTGGGTTCTCTCAAATATCGTTCTGCTACTCGCCCTGATATTTCTCAGGTTGTTCATATCCTCGATCAGTTTGTTAGAGCTCCCACATCAGCTTATTATGTGGCATTAATTTGTGTTCTTTGTTATCTCCAAAGCATCATTTCTCGATCATTGCTATACAATTCTAATTCATCACTTCCTTTTTGGGCTTATTATGATGCTGGGATCCTAACACGCCTCTCCACTGTAAGCTTCTACATTTTTCTGGGCTCCTCTCTCATTTTTTTGCGTAACGAGCGCTAGGATGTTGTCTCTCGTTCGAGCACCTAGATCGAATACCGTGCTATGACAGATACTACCTTAGAGCTTCGATGGTTATGCGATCTGATGTGCGATATTGGTGTCTCTATGGTTACTCATATTCCCATGCACTGTGATAATAAGAGTGCTATTGCTATTGTCTTCAATCCTGTTTTTTGTAATCAAATAAAACATATTGAAGTCGATCGTCATATTACTCGTCAAGAATATGAGAAAGGCAAGATCATTCTTCCATATATTCCTTCAAAAGCTCAGTTAGCTGATTTGTCCACCAAGACGCAGCTCAATAGTTTCGCGAGGTTCTATCCAAACTCTCGGTATTTGATCCACCGTGAGTTTGTGGGGGGTGTTAACATACTTGTATATAGCCATATAGTATATTGTATCTGAACATATATAGTTTCCTTATTTGTTAACATACATGTATATAGGCATGTGGTACATTGTATCTGGACATGTATAGTTTCCTTATTTTTCTCTCCACGCTTGTATATATTGATGTAATTGCTTTGTGAATCAATATATAGAAATTTGCCTTCTCAAATTTATCAAACTCTAACCATTTATATAAAAGAAATTAGTAATATTTCTAAGCACTTCACGCATTAGTCATTCATTTAAACTTTTCTATCTCGGTTTTTTAATTTTTTTAATTTTTGTACAAGATTTTAGGAAGATCTACTTCTTTGTATTCATATCCTATATGCCTTCAAGGAGTTTCCTTTTCCGAAGCAACATGCTTACAACTATCAAAAATAAAAGGACACAACAAAAAGAGGATGAATATGGACACACAAAAATTACATAAACACGGTCCGTGAACTGATGAAAAGAAACCCATTAAAAATTATGATCTGAAGCAAGCAATGTCATTGCAAAATGCGCCAGAAACAAATAACTTGATTTTTGTTTGAAAAATAAATGTTTGTAGAGAGAAGAAGGCAATATTGTTCCTAACCTGTTAACAAATGGTGCTGCATAGGATCCAAAGAACAAGAATGACAGTGAAAGCATAAGGCAGTGACAGATTAAAGTCATCAGGTGATAGCCCATCCCTTCAAACAGAACCCAGAGAACACTCACTCCAACAAGAATGCTTCCTGCCATCTGCTTGCTTCTCCACAATATAATGTCAGCAGCTGAAATATAATCACAATTATAGGTTTTAGTGATAGATATGAGTAAAGAACTACAATATGATAAAAATAAATGTGCTGAAAGTAATGACATTTATTTCAGAGAAATTGGAACAATCTTCACAACCATCAACATTATTTCAGAGAGTGCTATATTACACAAATCACCAAACCCTATGCATAGGTTAGAAAATTCACTATGTGTGGATCTACTAGTAACTCAATATTTGAAAATGAATGCAAGAAACATTTACTTGTTCCTCCTCCGAGAAAATCGTGCAGGGGCACCGTCCTTCCAAACAGCCGTTTCTTCTTCGAATAGGGCTTCTCACCATCGGAATCCGATGAAGATCCTCCGCTTTCATGATTCTCGTTGTGCTTGAAAGTTGGCGATCCGTACTCTGACATTCTACCCCAAGCCTAAACAATCCTTCCTGAGGGAAGCAAAGAAGTTAGATTGTCATAAGAATCAAACGAATTATCAAAAATTAAACATCCATTTTGTTTGTCAAAAAACGAAACTCACAATTTCTTTTTTGTTGGTCGGAATTTGTCAACGAGATGCCTTGATTTTCTCCAGTATTAGTTTTCTATTGGCTTCTGCTCCGCCCTCTCTCTAACGGAACCAGAGAAAAAGGCGGGGGTTGCTATCTTTAAAAGTTTAAACGAGACTGACGGAGATAAAACGCCGTCAGCATGGACGGAAACTGTTTTGATGTGAAATTACGAGAGAATCCCTGGGCCTACGGCAGCATAGTACAAGGACAGAGCTATTTAAGTAATTACATTATTCCTTATTAGAGCACTTCCACCTCACTCATGTTTACCGGGCCACACACAAATTCATACAAAAACTCCTTATTAGTAGTGGGCCTCATATTGTCCGATTACATGCTCTCATGAGGAGAGTGAACACAAGCCCGGGCATTGTGTCCTTTGCCTAGACACAGCGATGAAAGTACTCTTAGACTTTATCTGTTACATTAATGTAGTCGTAGTCTAGTCTAATAAGATCCTTGAAAAATACCGGGTTCAAGACCAATGTACGGATTTCGTTTGATAAATAAATAAATAACGAAACAAAGGAAGAACCAAGTCGCTCAGAATTGTTTCTTTCTTCACTCATCATGCATGAAATTTTGAAGGAAGCAATTGGTGTAAATATTGGGTCACCCTCAACGCAAGTTAACAAATTGATCTTTCAATTGGACAAATGGAGTTCTCGGACAGCCTCAATGAACATCAGAGAATGATGAAAGAATACGTTGCAAAAAGCTATCATTCTTGACAAAAAAACCCAGCTGGCAAGAGTCCAGTTGTTGTTGATCGTAGCTTTGAGAACTAAATTGAGAACCAACAACTCTGAGGCCGAACATATCACTGTCAGATACAATCCTGTCACTAACATTCTGTAGACCTCCAGCAAGGAATCACTTTTCCTCTTCATTTGAGAAGGGATGAAAATGCAGCAGCCTATCTGTGTGCATGGTAGATATAGATATAGACTGTCAACTCCGATTTCATTTCCATGCTTTACCAAAAAACTGAAGCTGGTACCTAATTTCCAGCCAAAAAGATCTGAGGATTGCTTGCCGACTTCGCCAGTCCTTGTTGATATGTCTTTAATGCATAAATTAAATCATAATCCTAGCCACCCTATGAAATCTCTAATCACCCTAAAAGCCATCAATAGCCACCCTATGAAGATCATAACCGCACTATGAAGATCATAGCCACCCTATGATTTTGATGTATGTGTAGGGTGAAGTGATGAAGGGGTTTGAAAGTTTTGCCTATAAATAAGCACCACATTACATGAGATTTCAAGGAGCAAGGAAGTGAGAACAGAGAGTTATCAAATATTGTAGTGTTCTCTTCTTTCTCTTGCCATTCATCTTCCTTTTGTTAAGCTCTAGTGAGTTGGGTTTCATTAGGCTTGGGTGAGTGAGATTTGAGTTATAATCTCTTGTATTCTCCCCTTTTTTGATTAGTGGATTTCTCTTGCTGTCTTCTCCGTGGACGTAGGTCACATTGACCGAACCACGTTAAATACTGGTGTGCTGTTCTCTCTATTTTTATTAACTTAAATTGCTATCTGTCTTCTCTTTATACTTGTCATCTCTTGCATTAGAAGCCCACTACTACAACAAACTGGTATCAGAGCTAGTTTATCTTCTTGTGAGTTTCGAGATGATTTCGACAAAGTACAAAGTAGAGAAATTCGACGGGAGGAATAGTTCAGTTTGTGGAGAGTCAAAATGCGGGCTCTCTTAGTGCAATAAGGCTTATTGAAAGTCTTATCCGGTAAAGGCAAGTTGCCGGAATCCATGTCCGAGTACGAAAAAGAACTCGAGATAAAGGCGCATAGTGCCATACAACTTTGTTTAGCCGACGAAGTTTTACGGGAGGTTGCCGATGAAGATACCGCCGCCAGTTTGTGGCTCAAATTAGAGAGCTTGTATATGACAAAGTCTCTGACCAACAAGCTCTGCTTGAAGAAGCGTCTCTTCACCCTTCGCATGAAAGAAGGTACGCCAATTAAAGACCACTTAGATGAGCTCAATAAAATTCTCATAGATTGAAAAAAAAATTGATGTTAGAATAGATGAAGAAGATCAGGCTCTCATCTTATTATGCTTATTACCTCCTTCCTTTGAAAATTTTGTTAATAGTATGCTCTATGGTAGAGATACACTCTCTTTAGAAGATGTCAAATCAGCTTTACATTCTAAGGAGTTAAGACAAAAGGTGTCAGTTGTAGGAAGTGAGGATCAAGCTGAAGGCTTGTTCGTCCGTGGTCGTACAAAGAAGGGTTGAGAAAAATCTCGGAGAAAATCTAGATCTAAATCTAAGTTAAGAAAAAATGTTGAGTATCACTATTGTCATAAGTTTGGACACTATAAAAAAGATTATGTTAAGCTCAAAGAAAAAGAAGATGTAAGGAGGAAATCTCAAGATAAGAAATCTTCGGTTGTTAGTGTTGCAGAAGAAGCCTCCACATCACATGAGGTTCTTTCATTTACCGTCCTTGATGCCTGTTCACTAGATAAGTGGGTTCTTGATTCAGATTGTTCTTATCACATATGTCCTCATAGGGACTGCTTTGTGACTTACCAACCAATTGATGGTGATAATGTCTTAATGGGAAATAACATACCCTGCAAGACAATTGGTATTGGGTCAATCAAGATTAGAATGCATGACGGTATTGTTAGAACGTTGAGTAATATACGGCATGTACCGGATTTAAAGAAAAATTTAATTTCTTTGGGTACCCTTGACTCTAACGTCTATAAGTTTTCAGCTGAAGGTGTTTGAGAGTTAGTAAAGGCTCTCTTATTGTAATGAAAGGAAAGAATGTGAATACCCTTTATATCCTTCAAGGTAGCGCGGTGACAGGTGATGCCGCTGTGTCAATGTCAGAAGACCCAGACTTAGATACCACTCGTTTGTGACATATGCGATTAGGGCATATGAGTGAGAGAGGCCTACATGTGTTGAGTAAGCAAGGTTTGCTTTGTGGCCAGAAAACAGGAAAGCTTGACTTTTGTGAACATTGTGTTTTGGGCAAGCAACACAGAGTTTCTTTTGGTACAGGTGTTCACAGGACTAAAGACACCTTAGACTACATCCATTCAGATGTTTGGGGTCCCTCTCAGGTTCTATCGAAAGGTGGAGCTAGTTATCTTCTGACTTTAATTGATGATTATTCTAGAAAAGTTTGGGTGTATCCTCTCAAGCATAAGAGCAATGTGTTTGCTACCTTCAAGTAGTGGAAGGCTATGATCGAAAAGCAAACAGGAAAGAAGGTGAAGCGCCTCAGGACCGACAATGAAATGGAGTTCTGTTCCATGGAGTTTGATCAATTCTGCAAAAATGAAGGAATTGTGCGGCATCGTACAGTTTGGTACACACCACAACAGAATGGAGTTGCAGAAAGGATGAACAGGACACTGTTGGAGAGAGCTCGGTGTATGCTCTCTAATGCCGGTTTGTCAAAATGCTTTTGGGCCAAGACAATAAATACAGCTTGCTATTTGGTAAATCAGTCTCCCTCTACAGCTATTGATTTTAAGACTCCTAAAGAGGTATGGTCTGGTACCCCTGCTAATTACTCTCATTTACGAGTATTTGGTTGCCCTTCTTATTTTCATGTAAATGATGGTAAGCTTGCACCTAGGGCAAAGAAAGATATATTTCTTAGTTATACTACTGGGATGAAGGGAAACAGGTTGTGGTGTCCTGATCCTAAGTCACCTAAATTTGTTATTAGTAGGGATGTTACTTTTGATGAAAATTACATGCTTCAACCGAGAAAGGAGTCTGTTGTTGATATTACAGGCTCAGGAGAGGAAGCAAGAAAGCAGGTAGAGCTTGAGAGCAAAGTTACAGAAGGAGTGCAGGAGAGCACTCGCGTTGAACCAGTCAATGATGCTCAAGGTTTAACTTCGGGTGATGATACACTGCAAGAGCAACAATACAGTATTGCCACCGGGAGAGCAAGAAGGCAGATCCGTCCACTTAAGCGATACGCCTATGCATATATGGTCGCTTATGCTCTAAGTGTGGCAGAATCTATTGAGATTCCAGAGTCTTCCACCTACAATGAGGCTATCAGTTCTGATGAAGCTGCAGAATGGACTATTGCTATGACTGAAGAGATGGAATCTCTTCACAAGAACCAAACATTGGAGTTAGTGAAGCCGCCCAGGGGATAGAAAATCATTGGCTGCAAATGGGTCTTTAAGAAGAAAGTAAGAATTCCTGGTGTTGAGTCTGTAAGATACAAAACACGCTCGGTAGCCAAAGACTACAGTCAAACAGAGGGTGTCGACTTCAATGATGAATTCTCTCCAATTGTGAAGCACACCTCTATTCGCGTGTTACTAGCCATGGTTGCTTGGTTTGATCTAGAGCTCGAGCAACTTGATTTGAAAATAGCCTTTCTTCATGGGAGCTTGAAGAGCAAATCTTTATGCATCAACCAAAAGAATTTGTTATTGAAGGCAAAGAAGACCATGTGTGCAGGTTAAAGAAATCTCTTTATGGTTTGAAGCAGTCACCTAGACAATGGTATTTGAAGTTTGATACTTTCATGATTGAGCATGGCTATTCTACGAGTAAATATAATAGTTGTGTTTATCATTGGAAACTTAATGATGGTTCTTTTATATATTTGTTTTTATATGTTGATGACATGTTTATTGCAGCTAAAAACATGCTGAAGTTGATAAGTTGAAAGCTCAACTCAAATAAGAGTTTGAGATGAAAGATTTGGGAGCAGCGAAGAAGATTTTGGGAATGGAAATTCACAGGAACAGGCAAGAAGGAAAATTGTTCCTATCTCAAAAGAAATACATCGAGAAGGTGTTGGAGAGATTTGGCATGCTTAATGCCAAACCTGTGAAAACTCCACTTGCTGCTCATTTTTGACTTTGAGCAGATTTGTCTCCTCAAACTGATGAAGAAGAGATGTACATGTCTCATGTTCCCTATGCCAATGCAGTTGGAAGCATTGTGTATGCTATGTTGTGCACTCGACCGGACATTTCACATGCAGTCAGTGTCGTAAGTCGATATATGGTCAGGTCAGGAAAAGGCCATTGGCAGGCAGTGAAATGAATTTTACGATATTTAAAAGGATCTACTAACATTGGTCTGTATTTTGACAGGGGAACTAATTCTGATTGCAAAATTGCAGGATATTCGGATTCAGATTTTGCGGGCGATTTGGATAGAAGAAGATCTCTGACAGGTTATGCTTTCACTCTTTCATGTAGTGCCATTAGTTGGAAGGCGACTTTACAGTCGACAGTTGCTTTGTCTACTACGGAGGCAGAGTATATGGCAGTTACAGAGGCAGTGAAAGAAGCCATTTGGTTAAGAGGCTTGGTTGAAGATCTCGGCTTACACCAAGGAGTAACTACGGTGTTTTGTGACAACCAGAGTGTTATACATCTGACGAAGCACCAGATGTATCATGAGAGAACCAAACAGATTGATGTCAGGTATCACTTTATTCGAAAAATTGAAGTCATCAAAGTTAAAAAAATTGGTACTGCACATAATCCAGCAGATATGATGACAAAGCCCGTACCTTCACACAAGTTCGAGTGCTGTCTCGATTTGCTTGGTGTTCAAAGTGGTGAAGATTGAGCCCGTCGAGGCTAGAGAAGACAGCAAGAATCCAAGGGGTGCTTGATACAGGTGGAGAGATTTGTTATTCATTCAAGACAAGGTGGAGATTTGTTGATATGTCTTTAATGAATAAACCAAATCATAATCTTAGCCACCCTATGAAATCTCTAGCCACCTTAAAAGCCATCAATAGCCACCCTATGAAGATCTTAGCCGCCCTATGAAGATCTTAACCACCCTATGAAGATCATAGCCACCCCATGATTTTGATGTATATGTAAGGTGAAGTGATGAAGGAGTTTGAAAGTTTTGCCTATAAATAGACATCACATTGCATGAGATTTCAAGGAGCAAGGAAGTGAGAAGAGAGAGTTGTCAAATATTGTATTGTCTCTCCTTTCTCTTGCCATTCATCTTCTTTTTGTTAAGCTCTAGTGAGTTGAGTTTCATTGGGCTTGAGTGAGTGAAATTTAAGTTGTAATTTCTTGTATTCTCCCTTTTTTTATTAGTGGATTCCTCTTACTGTCTTCTCCGTGGACGTAGGTCACATTGACCGAACCACGTTAAACACTGGTGTGCTGTTCTCTCTGTTTCTATTAGCTTATATTGCTATCTGTTTTTCTCTCTATACTTGTCATCTCTTACATTAGAAGCCTACTACTACAACAGTCCTCGATTCCAACCACTAGCTCTTTAAGTTTCATGCCCGCCGTAATCCTGCTTGCCTTTCAATATTGGCAGTGTTAAAGATGCAGATAGATTTACGATAAACATAAGTCACAGCAATAGATATCTACAAAACCAAGGAATATGGAGGAAAGGGGTAGAATCAAGTATTGCCATATCAGTTAAGAGACTTCTTAATAATACATGCGGAACATTAAATCTGAGATGAGACTGCATTTATCAAAGAACGAAAAAAAGGAACAATGGTGTAAATCGATTAGATATAGTTAAGGCTGCTACAGAAAGATTAGAGATGATGCAGAGAAATCTACAAATTTCGTAAATTAACATTTATATAATGAGCATTGAATACAGAACACAAAATCTTGTTAGCAATTAAAATGGAGCTAAAGGAGAATAAACTAACATTCAGATTTTCTTAATTTGGATTTGTAAGTATACGAGGCAATGAAAATATCAATGCCATTGACAAACAGAAAATTTGTCCAGTGAGCAGTGAACCAAAACCATAGAACATGATGCTCTAAAGCTTTTAAGAAAACAACACAGAATCTATAAACGAAATGGCTGGACATTAATTTTTTTCAAAGGCAAAGTCCACATAGAAATCAGAAAAGGATTTCAGAACAGGATTTATATGCCTCGAGTATATTTACAGCAATATTTTTTCTGGATTGCAAGATGCAAGCAGAAACTCAGTTGCCATAAAACTACAGCTTGAGAAGAAACAATGTGCTCCAATTGGGTAGGTAACAAACGGATGACATGACAATACCTGTTATATCTCTTTGATAATTTTCCAACATGCTAAAGACAGTTTAACCGGTATAGTGCATAGTAGAAAAGTAAATAACAAAACAGATAGTACACGACAAAGTTCCAGCAAATAACTATTGTTATTTTCCTTGAATAGATTTCTTCGACCAGATTATATAAGGTCCATTGTGATATCATTTGTCTCTAGACTCTAGAGGTTGTCATAACTTATTTTGCAACCTCCCAGATAAAAATTTAGCAGTCCAAATGCCTTTACTCATTTACTGTTATATATGTTAACATTTCATATTCATAGCATCTCCCCTTGGGAGTATGAACATTTGATAAGACTGAGACTTCATGTTGTTTTTTTTAAACATACAGACATTAATAAAACAAGGAAGTCATTAGGCATGTACATAACACAAAATGTTATACGAGGCATATACGTAACCTGTTTACTTTTAAAACTGAATGTAGAGAATATGGCTACTTCAAAATCCAAATGCACAAATAATAAAATACCTTAGTTTGTTTGATTGTTAAATGAGTTTAATCAAATGTGAAACAAAATCCACCAAGCCAGTGAAAAAAGATATCTGAAAAGAGACACCACAACTTCAATAATAACTGAATAACTTCTGCTGAGTGCTGACATCTAACAATCAATAACGTGAATAATTAAAAGCAATCATGCAACATAAAGATCAACTTAGAATATTTCTACATAACAAATGACACCTAACAAATTAGTTCTTCAGTTATGTATGTGTTTTCTTGCCCCCTTCTCATGTCTTCTCTTCCTGAAAAGTGATATGTTTTCTTTGTCCTATTCTTGAAACTAAGTGATCAATAGTCTTTATAGATAATCAATCATATATATGCACATCCCCTGACTTCCACCTATTATTTTACACATTGGAAAGACTAGACAAATGCCATTCTTATTCCAAACTATATAGAGTTACAGAAGACTAATGAAGCACCATAACGCAAATTGGAAGATACCTCAACATACACTATGTGCACGGCAGTTTCCGATAAATCAAATAAAGGAAGATTCGAAGTCCAACACATTCTAGGACCTAGACTGGTCAAAAGCCACAGACAAACATGGAATACACTTTGTCATAGAGTCCACCAGCATGCTTGGTGTGGGTTAGTTTTAATAGATCAGGTCAGCCCCATGAGTTCTAATGCAGCTTAAACCGTCATTTGGATTCATTTTATTAAAAGAGAAAACAGGACAAAGAAACAAGTGTCGATAAAATGGGAATGGAAGAACGGAAAATGCCCAAGCAAAGAAAATTCTACTGCAAGTCATGGAATGTATTAAGTTTTTAACCAAACACCTGAATGGTAGATGGAACCCCCAGCATATTTGCAAATTACAATTCCCCGTCTTTCTAGAAACCAAAAGATAATCAAGTGGATATTAAGTTAAACAACCTGTTCCCAACTCTAGCAGCAAATCTGTTTGCGTGTTACTTTTACGATTTACCATATTATCATATCTGCACCCCCTGTGCATGAAACCATATCATGCTTCCTAGGCTATGGCCTAGTATCATCGAACCTATATAAAGCAGTTCAAAATACTCATGTATCCATCAATCCAACTAAAGCACATTCTCTGATAATTTATATGAATAAAAATTTAATAGTTTACTTATTTTGCCAAGGCTAGGAGGTCCTGTGTATTTAAGTTATTAATAACTAATCTTTTAGTACTTCTTCATTTTAACATTGTTCATAAAAGTCCATGCATGACCCACAGATCCAGCGTAATGATCATGTTCCTGAATCCTAACCTAATATGATAATGCTCCGTGCAACAAATCAGATAGACACATAAGTGCAACACCATCTTAGTTCATTAGCATCACTTCTTTTCCTTCCCCAAAATTCACATCTTGCTTCAGCCAAGAGTGAATACCATTAATAAGTTCCACCTATAGTTGCTTACTATAAAAGTTTCACTTCTAGTTGCTTGTCTTCCCAACGGATAGTGAATTCACTTGACAACAGAGTTAGTTCTAATTTGAACATTTAATGCCCTGCAAATTTTCATGGTTTAAATATGCAAATAAGAAAGGTAACATATAACATGCTCAGAGACAATTTCAAACTAAACCCACCACCCAAATTTAGCCCTTCTCTATGGTTAAAGGCTAAATTGAGAACACTTTAAATTGCATGGACATGGACAGGCTGACATGGGGCGACGGCACAAGATGACATGTAGGCATGGAACAAATTCTGAAAGTACGTAGAAACTAAAAAATAGAAGCATCATGTCTGACTCACATGTTAGACACATACCTAACATGACACAGCTCTACATTTGTAGTACACGCGCGCGCGCGCGCGTGTGTGTGTGTGTGAGAGAGAGAGAGAGAGAGAGAGAGAGAGAGAGAGAGAGAGAGAGAGAGAGCATGCGTGTCAGTAGTGCGCATGTGTGTGTATTTTAAGATTAAAATTGAATGTTATCAAGCAAAAATTTACAACAACAACTAAGCCATTTGTCCCAAGTATTTGGGGTAGGCTACATGAACCAAAAGAGAATTACGCCGGATCGGGCACATGGATCAGCTTTCTCCACTCATTCCTATCGATCAATATACCTTCGCTAATACCTTTAGCCTCTATATCTTGTCGTATTACCTCCATCCATATTTTCTTCGGTCTCCCCTGTTCTATTTTTAACTTGCACTAATTTTCAATTATCAGGCAAAAATTTGACAAAAAAAAAAAAATGCATGCTTCTTTGACAACTCTTAAGAGGCTTTCAGGTATGACTTTCATGGCATAAATCTCATCAATCATATATGTCAGAGAAGCAACAAACCTAGCCAACCAAAAACCAGAATTTATGGTATCTCCTACAATCAAATCACTACACCCACAATCCACATACAAAGAAAAGCAATTCACAAAAGATCGAAAGAGTATTATTTATACACAAAAAAGGAGAGAACCATGCTGGTAATCGCCTAAACATGATTTACATAGAACCTAAAATTCATTGGAAGCACTTTTTATGGAAGTAAGCTATCTTAACATTATAGCACAGAACTTGTCCAAAAAGCACTGAAATTGATGAATCTGTAAAGAAAGAAGGCTGGCTAAGGCCTAACCTCTAAAAACAAAGAGCAAAGGGATCTCTTGTACACGCATCCAGTGTCAAAACCTCATCAGAGAGAAGATTTCCCAGTTACAGAATAATTGAGCACATAAATGAAGTTAGGTATAGATGTGGATATTTTAAACAATTGAAAATGTAAGCAACTAAAATATTAACAGCAACAGTTAGAATTGATGAAACATAATTGGGACAGATAAAAGCATATATTAATTAAAAAAAAAGTATATGACCATATATGGTAAAACAGTAAACATAAATATGATCATATATTATTACATACTGGAAAGAGTTATAACATTTAGATGTCTCCAAAGATCAGAGGCAAATGTAAAATTTCATCTACCTGTTATACAATGCTGATATCAAAGACTGGTACAAATCAGCAAGACTAATTTTATTGACAGGACTCACATGTTACTGTAAGGGTTAGCCTTACAAAAGGATTCCACTTGAAACTCCGATGAATCCTCTTGGAATATCAAATGCCTTCCCCAGATCTTCAGCTAGCCCAACTAAAAACTGACACCTTCTAGCCAAGAACCTACTGTATCGAAATGATGATATTTTTTACTGTCTACCTACTGGGAAATTTATAATAGATAAGCTTCCACTTTCCACTACGGTAAATTTCAAATTAAATAGCTTTCAAATTCAAGCTTGCGGCAAATATTCTGGTCCATCTTCCTTGATTTGAAACTGGGCCTCATAGGAGCATCAGGACAAGTTTCTGCAATGCCCGTCAACAGAGGCATAGAAGTTGGTGTCTTAAAGCCAACAGATGTATCATCAGATGACATATCTTCTTCCACCAAGTCTTCACTACAGATCTCCTTGAGCTGGTTTGACACAATCAGCTCAAGAAATGATTTACAAACTGACTCCAAAATGTCATCTTCCTCGCAAGAGATAACAGATTCCACCTTTTCCTCAAAATCACAACAAATGTCAAAATTTAGCTGCCGGCGAGTAGGGATCTTAAATTCTCGCATCATCTTCTTCTTGGGAGCAAGTGCAAATTCTTCTGGACCAGGAGCGAATGGATTAAATAGGCTCCCAATTGGAGTTTCACAATCAGAAAGAATCTCTGGTTCATTTGTTTGGTCAGAAGCTGATGAAATTTCCACAGTTTCACCGTCGGGGAGGGCGTAATGGGACAGGACTCCCCTCCACCGTTGTTGAGCTTTATACCATTACTTTCCTTTACAAGAGGAGACATGAAAGAACATGAATCTAAATGATTCTGTTCCGCAAGTTTAGAAACCGATTTCAAAGCCTTAAGCCTGTTACATTTTGAATCTGCATTTTCTTCCAAAGAAGAGGATTTAAGAGTAAATGAATCTACCTCACTGTCCATATTCCCTACAGTGATTCCAGATTCTGTAACATGAGCTTCTGCAATCTTAATCTCCTCCATGATTCAAATTACGGAAGAGCTCTCTGCTCTGCTCCTGAAGAAAAACAGAAGAAAGGAAATCAAATAACATGGAACCAATGGATTGAAACTTAAAAATCCCCAATTGATTGAAATTTAAAATTCCCAATTAAGCCAATACAATCTCCATCTAACAAGACAAAGAAAGCACAAACTGATATCATAAGATTGCTGGAAGGGAGAATTTCAAAGCTATCAAATCTATGAAACCACTGAAGAAGTTAAGAACAAAACGATCCTGTCAGAAATAGAGAAGATCTGACATCACATCTGCTAAATTCAAAATCTATGTGTGCTACCTCCCTGAACAATAACAGAAACATGATTGAATGGAACAAAGACTTCAAAATATCAGGAGGGTTGCAGCTTTTCAGGAGACACAACCACTTGTCTCCCTCCTTTTGTTATCCCCCCCCCCCCCCCCCCCCTCTCTCTCTCTCTCTCTCTCTCTCTCTCTCTCTCTCTCTCTCTCTCTCTCTCTGTGTGTCTCTGTTTTTTTTTTAGGTGAACAGAAATAACCAAAGATTTAAATTCCAACTTCCAAGCTGCCCATATCCATCAAAAAATAATATTTAAAGTACTCAAAAGAGAGCCAAACATTCAGCAAAAATTACAAGCCATACAGACTGGACTGCGGGTTATTTATTTTTTTTTTCCCTTGACTATGATGCTCTTGTTTCAATAAAAATTGTGAAAGGGGAAACAGCCACCACTTTCCATAACGGAATCATCAAACTTTCCAAGTAAGCCCTAAATAAAAAATCTGTTTCAACCTAGCAGAGTAATATGCATATGATAACAATAACAACTACAATATAAAAGAATAGCTGGAAAACTTAATAATTTCATGAATGCGCATTCCTCGCCATGGGGAACAATCTTAACTTCACACTTAAAGATCCCGTAATGAATATTAAACATCTGAGTCTAAAATTAGAGTAGATCAAAATCAAAATAAAACATTTATGGAAAGAAAACCAAAATTTACAAGAAAGCCCTAAACTTTTGCACATATGTTTAACTATTAGTATCTCCAGCCACAACTCCTAGCTTGAAAGGAAAGAAACAAAGGAAAAAGAGATTCGTGACAACAAAAACCATAAAAGATAAAAAATTTGAAATCTTTCCCCCTTTCAATGAAGGGAAAAAAAACCTAATTTTAGTTTTAAAAACAAGACCATTATATCAGACCGAAGAATCTCAACCCCGAACTTCAATAAAGCTCCTTTTAGAAAAGACCAAGTAAGCTAAATCAACACCAGAAACACAATCAAACTCCAGGAGATCTGAAACTTAAAAATAAAAATTAAAATAAAATTTTTTAGGAAAAACAAAACTCCATTTCTAACCAACAACAGGAATATTTAATATAACCAAAAGCGATAATGAAGCAAAAGACTCTCAAAAACAGGTATTAAAAAAAAACAAACTTTGCCCTAATTTTGAAACACAATAAGCTGACACCAGCCCCAAAAATGCCCCAAATCTTGAAACTATCAACGATTTCAAAGAATGAACAGCCCAAATCTATACCATACAGATCCTAAATCAACAAATAAAAACGATAAAATAGAAAAAGGACGCACCTTTGAGATCTCAACAGCGCGAGATAGAGGAAGGTAGTGAGGGTTCAGTTTCTCCCTCATGAAAATGGCGGGAGGGGCGCGGCGGCGGGTACCGAAATATTTTCACGGACGAAAGAGACGTGCACTTTATAGATCCACAAAGCGCGCCAACTCACTTTCGACGGTCCAGATTTTCTCGAACTGGTCAGCCACTGTGCGATTCCCACCAATAAAGTACTGCCAAGTGTCAATATCTTAGCCGTTAGATCTTGCGCCTACAGTGAGATGAGGCTTCTTTTATTTTTGGGAGGCGAAGAGCTGAGTCAGGCTTCCTGACTCAAACCGAGTCAGAACATAGCAGTGAGTTGGGTCTGAACTCGGGTTCGGGCTGAGCATTGGGCTTGAGAAACTGAAGCTTGCTGTGATCTTTCTTTTTCTCTGAATTATAGTTATGACTTTTTTTTTCTTTTTCTGAATTATAGCTATAGATCTCAGGAATCAGAATCTCAACTTGTATACACAACCACAAAAAATGTTATTGAGACCTAACTCGTTAGAAGATAGATATTTGTAAAGGTCTCAAATGCCTTTAAGAAAGAAAGAAGAGGAAGAAACAGCACCAAAAATACTTAATGTATAAGTTATGGTAATACATGTTAGCCTTATTGTATTTTAATTTGATGATGGCTACTCATTAAGTTACATTTATACTTTATTCTAGTGTTATTGTCTTTTAATCTAGGTCAAACCACGTTTAAGGCGATTGGATGGAATGAAGCTCATATTGCTATATTAATCAAAAAAGTGTGGCACTATTCTAGCCCAAACACTTAAGTTACTCATTTTGTCAGGAACTCTCTCAGTGGATTTAGAGAAAAGAGTCATTCAATGCAAAATCATTTGAAACAAGAGAATCGAGCCAAAGAACTACAAATCTACTTCAGAGTACCATGTAAGATAAGAGGAGTTAAGACAAGAAAGTCAATTGACACTAAATCACATTTTTCACACTTGATTTTTTCACAACTCATTTTGAATTCAAGTGTGTTTCACTCAAAGTTTTATGAAATTGCCCAAACATTCAAATTGTTTTCAAAATATCTTTTTGGGGCTTTATACTTTGATTATATATTTTTAAGTATTTTTACAAAAAAATTCACAATTTTTACGAGACATTATATCAAGTTTTTGAGTTTGGTGATCATTTGGATTGATCGCCAAAGTGTAGCTGTCGACCGGAATGAATATGTGCTTATAAATTTTGAAGTGGCGCGAAAAATTGCACTAGCTCGGGTTAATTGCCAGGTTGATCATGTTGGCCCAAAGGCCCATCACTCTAGTGTTGATAATGATTAACTCATGTAGTTATAGTTTACTAATGATCTTGTGCTTAATTAGTTTCAGATATTTGATCAAGATCTTAGTAGGTGTTTGGCTTCAACAAAGGAGTTTTGGAGCTAACACATGTAGATTCAAGAGCTCGCGCTTCAAGATCGCATCTAGCACTCGGTTGGAGTCAAGCTCATTGAATCTCGTTTGGATCGAGTCGGCTTGGAGACAAGAAGACTTCGGTTTGTATTTAGTTTAGTTTGTTTAGATCTTGTATAAAGATAGCTAGTATTGATATGCTCAAGTTCACATACACACATAAGTTCAAAGTTTATTGGTTTTCGGTTTAACCGGTTTTAGATTTCATATCAAAAACATAGAGATATATAGATATATCTTATATGTATATTGGATTCTATCCATATACAACATGCTTCAAATTTGTTTCAATATCATGTTTTTGTATCCATTTGAGTTTTGGAGAAAACGATTTTTCATTTCAAAAATTCAAGTTTTGGAAAATACAAATTTTGTGTTTAAGTCAAATTTCAATATCACAAAAATGGTTCAAATTATTTGTAATATGTGTTAAATTTTAGTCACACATATTTGGTATTCAAAGATCTTATAATAACTTATTTTTGTTGGAATTTATGTGATTTTATGGGATTTTTTCGGAAATTAAAAAGACAAGTTTTCAATACCCTAAATTCCTAGCCAGATCAACTGGCGATCGACCGAGCTGGTCGACCGGACTAGTGGTCGGTCAACTGGAACGGTCGACCGATGTGCACGAGACGCGCACAAAGGCCAGCCACAACGGTCGGTCTGAAAA